>JABUQX010023702.1:5000-27500 GCA_015478945.1 Trachelipus rathkii
TAAACTATGACGTCACGATACTTAATAAAAAATAAATAAATAAATAAATAATAATAATTTTGAAAATTTTATAATGATAAGTGAAAATAAATAAATAAAAGTAAATAAATGTTGAAACAAATTGAAATGAGAGTTGACAATTAATTAATATTAGTATACAATTATTTTAATTGATGATTATTGTAATTATAAAAAAAAATACCAGTATATTGCAAAGAGAGAGAGAGAGAGAGAGAGAGTAGAGTATGTACTTTTTAAGTGATAGTTTATATATATATATATATATATATATATATATATATATATATATATAAAATAATAATAATAATAATAATAATAATAATAATAATAATAATAATAATAATAATAATAATAATAATAATATAATAATAATAATAATAATAATAATAATAATAATAATAATAATAATAATAATAATAATAATAATAATAATAATAATAATAATAATAATAATAATAATAATAATAATAATAATAATAATAATAATAATAATTTTGAGTAAAAATATTATATGAAATATAGTCTCAAAAAAAAAAAAAAAAAAAAAAGAAATGCAATATAAGGTACTATAAAAAAAAAAAAAACCACCAATATAAAAAAAAAAATTTCATGTTCGTCTCTTTTAGGGGGGGGGGGGAAATCTGTAACGAACTTATATTTTAGATTTCAAATCTTGTGAAAGGCCAATCGCAAAAGCGATGCCTAGGAAAATTCCTGAGGGTTAAAGAATCTTGGGAATAAGGGGCAGTCTGTCTGGGGTTATAGAAGAGAAAGCACGTGAGAGGGTGCCGGCCGGCACGTTAAGGCCGGCACCTTCAATTTATATTAAAATATTCCTTAATATCCTGATTTTATTTGTGAACTTTTACTGTAATTCGTGAATGACAATATTAATTAATCAAAGCCCTATGTTATAGAAGGGGTAATTAAGAAAGCCTTGGCGCAGTATAAAGCCAGCTAATTATAAATTGATTAACCTGTCTCCATTACCTTGACGATTATTCCTGAAATTGTACTGTATTTTATCATAAAATCTTTGACAATTGCTTGTGAAACCATTGAATTGACTAGTTTAAGAAAATAAAAATTAAGAAGTAATAATCATCTTTTATATTCCTAGTGTCTAACTAAAACAGCTGGCACATATATATATATATATATATATATATATATATATATATATATATATATATATATATATATATATATAAATATATTTATATATATATATATATATATATATATATATATATATATATATATATATATATATATATATATATATATATATATATATATATATATATATTATATATATATATATATATATATATATATATATATATATATATTATATATATATATATATATATATATATATATATATATATATATATATATATATATATATATATATATATATATATATATATATATATATATATATATATATATATATATATATATATTTATATATATATTAATATCAACTTCCTCCTATCCCAGATTAGGGAGGTTATTAGTATACACCGGAAACGAAAGTAGTAAAAGAACATGACACAAGTCAAAAAGAAAGCCCGCCTTTACCGTCCCCTTTATACACTTAAAAGTGAGTGTTCGTCGCAGTCAGAAAATCCACCTTGAGGTTTCACGAGACTCACTGTTGTATCTCGTCAATGTAGGGCTCATCTCCTAGCAAAGCCTACAACCATACCCCCACAGAAAACTCCGCCATTCAATCCTGTTATGCACCTTACTTCTCCCCTCTGTCACACTCACATTCCTCTTCTTCAGACATTCCTTTACTAACTCAATCCACTTTTACTCGGTCTCCCAGACGCTCGATTCTCGGCACACTCACCAATATACATTCTCTCAACCAACCGACTATCATCCATTCATTCCACATTACCAAACTATCTCAATGTACTCTCGTTTATTTTCTCATTTACTCTTTTCTTTCCACCACCAAACTCCCTAATGTGTTCATTCATCATTTTATCATTTTTCTTACACCTAACAGGCCCCTAATATTGTCCATCTGAACAGTTTATGCTATAGATCTATGTCTATAGTTTCACTATTATACATTAACACAGGTAACAGCATACCCTCAAGCAAAACCCTAGTGCACTCAATACTTAATCTTTTCAAATCCGCCAAGGATTTAATTGGTCCAGCCACATTCCTACCATTCACAATTTTCCTACTACATTTTGCATTATCCTTTCTTTTTTCACCCAACATGTATCCTAAATAATTTTTAACTCCAATACTTGTTCCAGTTGCTCACCATCTAACATGACATCACACCAAGAACTCTCCTCAATCAATACCATAACCTACTCATCTACATCTTCACCTCCAAACCCCTCATTTAACACACCCTGCCAAACCTCCCAACTAATCCCCTCAAACGCTCTTCAGATTCACCACACAATGATAAATCATCCGCATACCATAAGCAGGGCACCCTTCACTCTTTTCCATTCCCCATCATTATAACACTTTCCACTGCCAGCCACACCTCTAATAGCTTTATTTAAAGATTAGTATGATAGATAGGTTATGATATGATAATTTTTTTTAGCATTGTTAAATATTACTATGTTAATGTTAAATTAACATTAATATATGATTAATTAATTAATATTTTTGTTTTAAATATAAAATGAATAAAATATTTAGAAAAAGCATGAAAACTTTTAATAAATTTTATGTTACATTAATACAAAGACCTTATTTAAGAAATGTTTATACAAAATTGATGCTTAAATGTGACTTTAATCAAATGATTAATAGATCACATATGAAAAAAAGGGTTGTAGTGGGGTTTTGATTAATTGATTAATTGATCTATTAATCAATTGATTTATTGATTAATTAATATTATTACGTTATAAAAATTAAAAGAATAAAATATTTAATTAAACATAAAATGATTCTAATAAATTTCATGTTAGGTTCACACCATGAACTTATTTTTATGTTGTATTAATATTAATGTTTGTATTGTCAATATATATTTTTATCACATATTTTTTTGGTAATGTAAGTAATGTTCGAATTGTTATGTTGACATCTGTTGATAAGTTAAAAACTTAATTATCACAGCAATTATTCATAATTCGGTACGGTAGGTAGGATAGGCTATGATATGATATAGATATGTTAGGTATGTTATGATACGTTATGTTCTTAGATCAGTTAAAACTATGCTACCTTTATTGATATTAAAAACTTTATGTTAAGAGTTTAATCAAACGTAAGGCATGTTAAGTTTCGTAAGGGTACTTTATGTTCTTAGTACAGGCAGTGTTATGTTGGCTTCGTTGATAAATTTAAATTTTGTTATGTTAGTGTTCGCTGATGCTAAAACTTTGTTATGTTAATAATATTTTATTCGTATGTTCGGTATTTTGAGTTTTGTTATGATGCGATATGTTCTTAGTCCAGGTGGTGTATGTTAACTTTATTGATGAATTTAAACTTTGTTTATTAACTTTTATTTGTTGATCAGTATAATAGATGGGTTAGGTTATGATAAACCTTTGCTAGGTTTTGTTAAATATTATTATGTTAATGTTTTTTAATATTGATATGTAATAGATATGTTAGAAAAGTGGGTTTAGACTAAGGTTTGGGATAATGATAGCTACTTTTCCATTCATAAGTGTGAACTTTGTTAATGTTAGCAGTTTATTCGTGCATAAAATATGCTAGGTATGTTATGATCGTTATGTTCTTAATTCAGGTAATTCTATGTTAGCTTTTACTGATATTAAAACTTTGTTTATTTTTGACAATTATTAATAATGTTGCATAATATTTATACAAAGAGCACATTCCTCATGTCCTGTTATACAAATATTAAAGCTTAAATATAGCTTAATTATATATATATATATATATAGAGAATATATGTAACTATATATATATATATATATATATATATATATATATATATATATATATATATATATATATATATATATATAGTAAATAAACATAAAAAGAACAAAGATTTATCCAGATAGAATGTGTTAATAAATTATATGTTATGTAAACTACCAAGACTTATTCTCATGTAATGTTTATACAAATTAGATATTTTTATGTTATATTTATACAACGATCTCATTTTTATGTTGTATTTACACAAATAACATACTTTTTTGCTATGGTTATACAACGAACTTATTTTTTATGTTATATTTATATAAAAGAACTTGTTTGATAAACTTCATGCAAGAACATATATTTTTTGTTTTTATACAAATATGTTTCTTGTCTAAACATATAAAAAAGAAGTTCTTTATATAAATATAACATAAAAAGTAAGTTCTTTGTATAAACATAACAAAAAAGTAAGTTCTTTGTATAAATATAACAAAAATAAGTTCGTTGTATAAACATAACTTACATAAAAATATGTTCTTTGTAAAAATATCAATTAATCATATATCAATGTTAATTCAACATTAACACAGTTATATTTAACAGTACTTAACAAAAATTTATCATACCAATCCTAACCTATCTATCATACTCATCTATAAATAATTGCTAACATCAATAAAGCTAACATAACATTACTTGAAATATGAGCATAATATATCATAACAAGCCGAACATACCTTAAATACGAATAAACTGCTAACATAAAGTTTTTACTTCTAAACAGCTAATCTCTAACATAGCATCATAGAAATCGTTAACATTACTTTACACAACCAAAACAAAATTGTAATAAAAATATTATTAACGTCAGATATTCAAACTTTATTAATACAACATGAAAGTAAGTTCTTTGCATGAACATAAAATTTAATTAAAAACATTTCAATTTTTTAACCAAATCTTTTATTCTTTACTAACAATATAAATATAGTTTTAAATTATCAATTATCCGAACTAAGAACATGCAGTTTCATAACAAGTCTAGCATACTTTAAGTACAAATAAATTGGTAATATTGACAGAGTTTCCTACATATCAATGGTAAATAAGCTAACATTAGTGTTACCCCCCGAAAGGGTGGTAAGTGAGCGTTACCCCTTCGAAGGAAGGGTAAGGCGGCAGTCTCTCGGGCTGAGGACTGTTAGGTTTTGTTATGATAAGTTATGTTCTAGTTCAAGTTGTGTTATGTTGGCTTTAGTGATAAGTTTAAACTTTCATATGTTGGCATTTATTGATGCTAAAACTTTGTTAGGTTGATATTTAATTCGCAGGTATGGTATTTTAAGCTTTTTTATGATACGTAATGTTCTTAGTTCAGGTAGTGTTATGTTAGTTTTATTGATGAGCTTAAATTTTGTTATGTTAACATTCATTCGTATGATAGATAAGTTAGGTTATGATAAACTTTAATTATTTTTTGTTAGACAATAATATGTTAATGTTAAATTAATATTGATTTGCTATAGATATGTTTGAAAAGTGGGTTTATATTAAGTTTTGGAATAATTATCGCTACTTTACCGTTGATAAGTGTGACCCTTGTTAAGGTTATCAGTTTATTCATTCATAAGGTATGTTAGGCATGCTTTGATACGTTTTGTTCTTAGTTCAGGTAATGATATGTTAGCTCAAATGATGTTAAAACTTTGTTTATGCTGACAATTATTAA
This sequence comes from Trachelipus rathkii, assembly GCA_015478945.1. Taxonomy (NCBI): domain Eukaryota; kingdom Metazoa; phylum Arthropoda; class Malacostraca; order Isopoda; family Trachelipodidae; genus Trachelipus; species Trachelipus rathkii. The sequence goes on from JABUQX010023702.1 coordinate 10,651, forward strand.
TAATTTTACGCAATATTCATACAAAGAATACTTGTTTATTTTATGTTATACTAATATTGGAGCTTAAATATAACTTTATTTGTCAATGGATAACAGATGGTATGTATGGGAGAGGTAGGATGGAGTTTCATTATTAATTAATATTTTTACGCTATAGAAGATAAAAAGAATAAAAGATTTTAGTAAAGACAAAATGTTTTAAATAAATTTTATATTTTGTACATACAAATACCTTATTTTTATGTAATGTTTATACAAAGGACATATTTATGTGTTATGTTTACACAACGAACTTATTTTTATGCTACATTTATAGAAAGAACTTATTTAATATTATATTTATACAAATAACTTATTTTTTTGTTATATTTATGCAAACAACATATTTTTGCGCTAAGTGTCTATAAAGACTTGTTTTTGTGTTATGTTATACAAAATTATACCAAAATATGACGTAAAGCAGTAGCGAATGGCAGATTGGGAGGGATGTGGTGTGGTTCTTTGCGTTATTGCTTTACCGCTTTACTGATTTAGGGTCAATAACGTACATATTTTTAATAAAACATTAAATTATTTTGGTAAAAATAAAATGTTTTACAAATTTTTTTAAAATAAATAAAGTTATAAATAAAATTTTAAGATAAAAATGTAAATAAATAAATAAAAATAAAACTATAAAAGTAGAATAATATTTTAAAAATAGTAAAAATTTAACATACACAATAAAACTTATAGAATAAATAAGAACTTTAAACAAAATAAAACATAAAATAATAAGAAATTTAAGCAAAACATAAATGCAGAATAAAGCTTACAAAATAATAAAACCTTAACAAACAAAATAAAACATAAAATAAATAAGAAATTTAAACAAAATAAAGCATAAAATAACAAGAACTTTGAGCAAAATATAAGTTCAGACATAATAAAAAAAAACTTAAACAAAATAAAAGCAAAATTAATAAATGAAACTTTAGCAAAATAAAAATGTAAAATTAAACACAAAATAATAATGAACTTAACAGACAAATTAAAACATAGAATAAGCAAATAAAACTTTTAAAATATGTGTAAAAATGAAACTTATGAAAAAATAAAAAATTAACAAACAAAATAAAACTTAAAATAAATGAATAAAACTTTAAGCAAAATATAAATTTTTATGCATGCACAAGAAATGAGATAGTTGACGCATACAAAAGAAAATGAGATTTGAATATTAAATGGTAAAATATAAATGTTGGTTAGGTACGTTTATAAAACGTTTAAACACAGATGCATGACATTATAGAAATAACAGTCATGTGATCAGTAAGTTAGCGTATTAAGTAATGTATCTCTATAAATGATATGTTGTGGATATAGGTTTGTGTTTTGTTTGTGTATATAAATAAATATCAACAAACAAACGCCAACAAAAATATATATATATATATATATATATATATATATATATATATATATATATATATATATATATATATATATATATATATATATATATATATATATATATATATATATATATATATATATATATATATATATATATATATATATATATATATATATATATATATATATATATATATATATATACACGAAGAACAAGTGAAAGATAAACAAAGTTAACAGTTAAGAAGAAACATAAAACAATACTCACCTATCCTCAATCGTTGAGAACCATCTTTATCAGCAGACACACAGTATGAAGCTGTAATATCACAGACTTTGTACATCTATCTCCTTACCAGGTGCATTTTCAGTCTCCGTAACCTGTGTTAGGGACGTAATGAACCATCAACACCTCGCAATGCAGCTATTACATTACGCCATTATCGAGCAGCCATTCTACTTCATAATATCGTTTTATACTAACGAGGCCATTATCAGAAGGTTATAGTCACAACTAAGTCTTATCTCACTGTGGTTAAAATGAATGACGTTGCGTCAATTCATTATAACACATTGCAATAGGAGCTCAGTTTTGATATAACCTTTGATGAGTGAGCATATTTAGTGTAAACCAAATATTATGAAGTAGAATGGCTGCCGTAATTAATAAGTTGCATGTGTGTATTAAAATAATATGTAAACCGTGTTACTAGTAGAAATGAAGATCAGCACATGTTAGAGTCGAAACAGTCATGTGTACAGTAAGAAACCTGGTCATGTAAGCAGAATCAGGTAACGTTAGTTTAGATGTGCCTAGGGAGGTTAATAAAATTTAGTTAGCAGGTAAGAGTCGAGAGAGAGAGAGAAAGAGAGAGAGAGAGAGAGAGAGAGAGAGAGAGAGAGAGAGAGAGAGAGAGAGAGAGAGAGAGACCACCCATACTTAGTAAGCTATATGAGCCAAAACAGTGTACTTTAAAACCAGGTTAAATTGGTGTGCTTGGGTCGATTAGGTAAGGAAAATGAGTGTTAGGTTGGTATGTTTAATCCGGTAGGTAAGAAAGACTATGTTATGCAGAACGGCAGGATAATTAGAGAGGATTGTATAGTTATAAAGTTCACTGTGGTTAAGATTCAGATTTTATGCAACAGGCGCAAATACAGCCCCGTAAGAGCTTGAAACTATCAATTTCGAGTTTTGTATGGTTGAAAACATATACATATACTTGTTATTGTATTATTAATTATGTTATTGTCTGAGCAATTCAGACCCGCACCCGGTTCTGGCACCGGCACCGGCAAGGGCACGGCACCGGCACCGGCACCGGCACCGGCACCGGCACCGGCACCGGCTTATTTGACCCGACACTTAACTTGGGCTCAGTACTCTAATTAAACCATTCTCTTCTATCCACTCACTAATTTTGATCTATAAACGAGCATTTCCAAGTTTTAGGGCTAAGCCTCATCACATGATGGGCGTAGCGGCGCTAAACCTCAGGACCAGGTAGGTGACACATCCAGCCATTGAGGTGTCAAGTTTGGTTGCGATAGGAGAAAGGGTTGTTCTCTAAATCGGGGTTGCCATATTTGAACCAATTTGTAGCAAAACCTGGCCACCCAGAGATCATTAATCATTACTACCCGATTATATCGAGTAAATAAATGCTAAATAATAGTAATGATTTTCTTTCGATTATGTTTTTCATAGGCAATTTAATAATCGATTTACTGTTAAAAGACCTCGATAAATCGCATTGTATCATTAAAAATGGTCTACTGTTAGTTTACTAGAAGATATTAAATTGCCTATAAAAATTGCCCACTTTGCAACCTGATCTCAGTTCGGATTGTTATCAGTACTTAAGATGGGTACAATACCCTTGCTGTAATATACCAAATTTGATCTCGTGTTAATTTTAACCAAGTTTATATTTATCTCTAATTTATTTATTTTTATATAGGTTTGTGCTCTTAAAGTTTCCTCTACTGCTCGCACTAGAATTGAGAGATCAGGCGGAAGCGTAATAACTTTCGATACTTTGGCACGTCGAGCTCCAACTGGAAAAAACACTGTTCTTATTTAATTATTGTTTACTCTTTATTTTTCCTTCACTCATTCTTTTGTGGGGCATCTCCTCTTCGCCCTTCCAGCTTCTTTTCCTCTTTCTTTCATTTTTGTTTTACTTCCGTCAAGAAAAGCCGGTTTTGCCTTTCCCGGGTTATATATATATATATATATATATATATATATATATATGTATATTTATATATACGATATATAATATTTATATTATATATATATATATATTATATATATATATAGTATATATATATATATTATTATTAATATATACCTTAAAATAATATATATTATATATATTATATATATATATATATATATATATATATATAATATTTTTCTATATATATTTAATGTATGAAAAAATGGTAATGTTTATATTTTATAAATTTAACTTAATTATGTTTCATAATTTTTTTTTTTTTTATGTTTATTATTATTAAATATTTAAAATTATTATTAATTATATATATTAATTATTTATAAATAATTATTATACTTAATTAATATATTATTATTATTAAATTATTTAAATTATATTATATTATTATTATTAATTATTATTATATATGTATATATAATTAATTATTATATATTTAATTGATTATATTATTTAATTTATATTATTAATTTACAATATATATATATGTTTAATTTTATTATTAATATTTAATATTATAAAAATAATAATTATGACTATATTTTTTTAATATTTAATTAATTATTTATTTGTATTTATTATTATTAATATACTTTATAATTTCAATTATCCTTAATTTATGATGAAATTAATTATTTAATTATATTTATATTTATAAAGTTATTATTATATTATTTGAGTATTATAATTATTATTCTTAATAATCAAATTAATTAATATTTATAATATTATATATTAATATTATTATAATTGATACTGCTGCATGATAACCTATTCCGACAATTACATATGATGTTTATTATTATAATTGTTACTTATCTAGAGCTATACTATATATATATATTAGTTATATTAATTATATTCACTAGTATTGTAGTATTATAATGTATAATTTTTTGAGGTATTACGAGGTATTCTTGCTGGATATTATTACTTACTTATCTTACTTGTCACTATCTGTCTTCTTTGCTTACTATGCTATAAGTCACTATTCTGTCTTCCTTTTCTTCTTTCACTTCTTACATTATTTAAAATTTACTATACTGTTCCTCTAATCTTCTTCTTTTACTATTTCGGCAGAACTATCTTCTTTTTTAGTGTTGGTTTTTATCGTATTACTTATTACTTCTTATTATCTTACATCTTCTTCTTATATTATTATTATTATCATTATATAGAAATTGAATATTTTTATACCTTTTGATAATAGAGCTTAAATAATATATATTACATTATAATATATGATGAATTATTATTAGCATTATTATATTATTATTATTTAATTATTATTATATTATTATATATATATTTAATTATTATATATAATTGCATATATTTTTATAATTTTCTATTTAAAATAATATACTATATATATTTCTCTGAAATTACGAAAAGATTACATAAATTTATTTTTACACAAGTTTTTATACACAGTTTAACTTTATTTCAATCTGATTTTATTATGAATATTAAATTTATTTTTTATATAAGTGAAAAAAAAACTTACTTCAGATACATAAAATAGTATTATTCTAAATAATAAAATATTGATTAAAGATAAAGTTTAAGAGTAATTAATTTATAATTCATTATACTATAATTAGTCACGTACCATATTATATATTTAATTTATTTCTTTATCGGAATTATTATTCCCATACATTAATTATGATTAATACAAATATAAATGTCTGTGTGTTAGTAATAGTGTGTGTGATGTATAGTGTTGTGTGGTAGACTTAGAAATGTATATTTTTCTGTGAGTAAATTCAGGCCCTAGAGCTATATATCTATATCTATAGGCTCCCATGGCCGTGAACCTCAAAATAACAGAGTATTTTATCATGCAGACCAGCTGAAAAATATAAAATTATATCTCAAAAACTAATATTTATACTTTATAAAGTATATATTATATATAGAAAGAACGTATATTAATTATTTTCTATAATTTTGCTTATATAAATAATATAAATATATTTAATAAAGTCTATTTCGTACCCTATATAATTAAATATAATATAAAAATTAATATATGCTAATATATAATAATCAATAGAACTATATAAACTCTAATTAATAGTATGTAAGTGATACCTTTATTTCAGATTATTTTCATATATTATAATATATGAAAAACTTAATTATTCCATAATAGACTGTACTTACACTATTGTAAGTAATTTTTCGTACTCTACCTGAGTATATTTTTCAAAATAACTAATTATATTATTGATTTTTTTATATAAAACAAATAGATAAATAAAAAATATATTACAAGATGAATGTGCAATATACAATTATTTGATTATATAAAAAATTTTGATAATATATAATATGTTTTATTTATTTTAAAAAAAGATTTTATTGGTTTAGTAAGCATTTTGTTATACATTATTATTGACATTATTAAATTCCATGTAAATAAATAATAATATAGTATATAGTATCAATATATATTATATAATATAACAATACACTCTTCAGATCTCTATAGTTTTCTTGGTAGTAGAAATATATTATTTATATTTTATTAAAGACCTTGTAATTTAAGTGAATATCTAATAGACTATATAGTAAACTCGATATATAATAACGACCACGCAATTGAATTATTTTTATATGGGAAATTATCTATGAGGAATAACGAAACCTAGCTTATAAGCAGTTTAAGTAGTTATAATATATATATAAATATAATTTTTAATTGAATCAGTATAGATCTTAAAGTTGACTAGAATTGAAAATACTAACTACATATTAATTAACATACTACATGTCAAATTAAATATGAGAAAATTAATAACAGAGTGTTTATCTTCGTACTGCCCTTTTTAATCCGTTTGCAAAAACCAGTGTCTGAGTTCATATAATATCTTTGCTTCTATCGTAATGCTAATCTAGTATACAGCGTTGATAATATCATCTCTATCACATCAGTCTAAGTACAGAAGTTCAAATTGAATGAACATTAATATATTTATTCACTCTTATTGGTGTATTTACATTTTGGGCAGTAACGTAAATTTAACTTTATTAAATCCGTAACTCTTCTAATAGATTTGAGTTGGTAAAATAAATATGATCTTTAGTCTCTATTATGTCTAGATTAGTTTATTCATCGTACATGAGGAGTATACAGTTATATTAAAATATATTTTAAAGCAAACTATTGACAGAATTTGAGATATAAGTAAGCTTGGCATAAATAAAGTTGATAATGGATTTTTTGGTCTACTTTTTCAATACACAATATTAATTTTGGGATATTGGAGACAAATAACTAGTAAGATTTTTAGAACTAATCTCTATTTATCCTTTTATCTATTTAAGCAAGCAAACAAATTATAATTTTTAATGAGCTCTGTATAAGATGTCAAATTCTGTTTCAATCATTAAAATCATAATCAAGTTTATCGATGAATACGAATATATATTATTTATTATATATATAACTAAAAAATAACTGAGAAATATTATGAAATGTTTCAGTACGTATTATCTTTATAAGCCAAGTTGATATAGTTATAGAAATGAAAAGAAATTAAAACATCTCTCTTATTCTTGCCAAATTCAGCTGTACGAAACTAAAATAAGTTTAATCTTATACGACACTAGAAGCACGTATATAAAACAATTAATTAAAAAGAGCTTTAAAGCACGAGAAATTATTGTAAGAATAAGGTTTTGTATAAAATTTAGATATATATTAATTTTCTCAAAGTATTAGGTTTTAATAATTCAATTAATATTACATGACATGACTAGAATTTTAAATTAATTTATATTGAATCAGAAATGTGGTTGACAAAATATCTCACGATTTGCCGTCTTGAGAGCTATGATACTGCACCTGGAATAATCTGACTAATTCCTTTTATCTTCAGATATTATAAGTTTATAAATCACTCTTTTTACACACAGCAATGCTTTCAGAAACCTTTGTTTTAGAGTTTGGAGTACCCCATAAGCTTCTTGCTCTCTCCGCAAATGCTTGCAATCACAGTATCTTTGTTTAGTCTCACACGAGTAGTTACGCTCTTAAGAATAGTACTACTAAAACATTTTGGATCCTTCTTAGATTCAACAATTGCTTAGCGAAATATGTAACCCAATACGATGCGTAAGCTATCATCGTAAGCTAAAAATTATAAAGATTCTGAGCAAGCAGACCGTCAACTAAGCAAAAAAAGAAGACATCGACCACTAACTACTGGCCTGTTTTACACATGATCGTGCAACTGATGCCTTAGATCCATACTCTAAATTAAGACTGGACATATGAGGCTGAACATGGGTAAAGCATAGACTTGACTCTAGAACTGGTTGACTCTCAACTTTTATATATTCACTTTGTTTGCTACTAGGCCATATTTATTCTTGATATAACTTTAAAACAGGCACTTATACTATGAACGATTTGAACACCTCAAGACAATGAGAGCTTAAGTCTAATGCTTCATTATCAACCGCTCTTTGACAATAGATTGAGATAAAAAACCTTAAAAGCGGTTCTTTCTAGGAAAGCTGTACCCTTTTCTTTGCATTAAACATATCATAAACCTCTGCCCAATACATCCTTTTAATATGATAACATCCTCTACATCATCGAGTGGCAATTTCGAATTAACAACTCTTTTGCCTCTAACCTGAATTTTTTCTAACTGAAAAAAGGACATCTGAATCCTTTATTAGGTAATTAGACAATGAATGTTTCAACTGTAGTGTCAAATAATAATAATAAAATGAATATGTAATCTGACGATTTTCATAGTTCCCAATATACAAAAATGCAACTATAAATGAAATAAAAAGAAAAACTGAATATTCGCATAAAAAAATATGGTCATATCTAATCTACGCAATACATTAGTATTTTAGCTGAAATGACAGGACAAAATTAAAAGTTATATCCAAATTCTGAGAGAAACACTGAGATCCAGAACTATTTCATACAATCTGGAAATCTCGGAGAATGAGTAGAGTACATAATACACCGTGATAAAAGGTAAAAGTTAATCTTAATTAACAATGGCAAATAACTAATCTTGTAAAAATTGACTACCACATATTAATTACGAATACACTTAATTTTAACTTGAAATTTAGACAGGACAAAAATTAAAAGTTCTTAACTCTACTTATTACAAACTAGTCTCTTTAGCAGAGCCATCAATTCCATTTCATAACTGTATGGTGAAGCTACGCGAAATTTTTCATGTGCAGTCAGCATTCTTGTTTAGGGTTCTGTCGCAGCAGCTTTATCTAAAATAATAATAATATAATAAATGCGTTTAAAAATCATAATTCCTATTCACATGAGTATTGGACAATAAACTGATAGATACAACATACTGCCAATTCATAAAAATTTATTATTTACAAGGAATACCAATTAATAAACCACCATAAGAAACGACATATACTATAGTGACCTGTTAGAGTGTACAGAAATTCAATACTTTAAAACGCTATATATCACGTTTTTACAATAACATTAGATATTAGTTTTTTCGAGTTATCTTAAATTATTAATCTCCAGATAGATTTAGTTTTATATAACATTACTACTTATTTATATATCTGATATAACAATTTCATCTTTAGAGAATTTATAAATATAATCTTATTGATCTGAATTTTTTTAAATCTTTTTTTTATTTGATAAATAATTTTTAGAGTATATTCATTTGTCTGTGGCATTATCTCATTTACTTAATTACATTCTGTGTATCACTAATAAAATGATGGATATAACATTTTCGGAGCTCGGTATATTTTGAAGTTTGCCTCTTGCCTATTAAATTTTCCTCACGTAATTTCTGCGCTTGCAAAAAAAAAAACTTAGATACACATAAAAATTATACTCTCTTTGAAATGTATCATATACACGATCTTCCTGGTAACAACTATTTACTCGACAGTAAACGTAAGAAATCCGATGCATATGTTTTCACGATTGAGCAAGTGGTTATGCGTTATCATGCAATGAACTTAATTGAAATTCTTAAGATTCATTATCGGCACTCACCGAATAGATTCATTTTGCCTTTGTGATAAAGAAATGAGTACATAAACATCAATATTGTGTAAAATATATCAATATTCTACGAGAGATAGAGAACAGATAACAAACATCACCTTCGTTCGAATTGGAGACAGTAGTCTCACTCTTGTAATAGCACTCTTTTTCTGAGTCTAATTCTTTATCTCTGTTTTCATTCTTTCTCTTTTTTTTTTTGCTTTTCTATTGTTCGCTTTATCATTCGACTACTCAACCTGATTAATTCGTGACTGACATTTCCTCTAAGAGACTTAAAGAGTATAAAAACTTATTTATTGCTGGATGTTGATGACATTATTTATGTGGAATTGTGGTTTAAAACATTGGGGTACTGTCTTATTTTTAAAAGCTGCAAAATTTTTATCTAGCTAATAACATTATATTAAATTCTTGAATAAATCCATAGAACGCGATGACACACTTATGTAGTGTAATCAGCACACAGGCAGAGCGAATAGTAAGGCGGTTCAGGCCTAGCATAAAAAAAATATGATAAAGAATACGCAGAGATTAATAATATTGATAAATTAAAACAAAAATTATTAATAATATTTATACAGATTAATTAATTATAATCGGGAATTCATAAACACAACGAGCAGCTACAAAAAATGACAACACTCAGAAGATATTCAATCAAGGGTGTGCTATAGGTGAGATGCACAAAATGAACAAACATTCATAATTAAATAGTCTAAAAATATATATTTTAAAGGAAATCTATTTATACATTTATTTCTTTATTTTATTATACCATTCACAATAAATTTAGTAACTTATGGAAAAAGAATACAAAATATAGAGATAAGAAAAGAAATTAAATATATATATTATTATATAATATATAATATATATATTATATATATATATAGTATTATATATATAATATAATAAATATATTAATATATATATATATATATATTATATATATTAAATATTATATTATATATATTAATATTATATATATTAATATATAATATTATATAGTTATTAATATATCTATAAGTATAGTAAGTGACGTATACATATTAATGAGTATGAGTAGTAGTAGGAGGAGTAGAGTTAAGCCTATATCTATAACCTACAAGATTAAATTATATATACTGTAGATTTTGCGCCAAAATAGGTAATATAAATAATAACACTACAATGTTATGTTATTAAAATATATAATTTAATATGAATCATGGTATAATTTTCAACTGATTATTACATGTCAAAAAAGAGTCAACTATGCAAAACACGAATAAGTACAACAATTACTATTTGTTTAAATTATCAATTCACACCGGGCATCATGAGTATATGCAATTTAACCAAAGATGAATGATATTTAAATTAATTCTGGATAAGAATATTCTGGTTCAAACATGTTGCCTTTCACTGTTCCTAAGCCCCGTTTCATTTGTTCGTCCTCAAACTTGACATAATAATTTCTTTTTAAGAGGAAATAAATTTTTGGTAAATAGACAGTTGTTAAATAATGAACTTTTGAAGCACTTGGTCAAAACCTTTAATAAAATTTTGTTAACATGTGTATTATTAAGACGTATAATGAAGAGAGCTCAAAAAATCAATTCCAATATTACTCATATAAGATTGAGCAATTCAATCACTGAATATTCCGAATAATGGGACAAGGACACCCAGCCAAGCATATTTCCTCAACAAACCTTTGGAGCCTAAGGACCAAGGAAAGGGGCGTATAAAAGATAGCCAGGAAAAACACTTCATTATGCTACTGTATAACTATTTAGCAGGATAATATATATATATAATATTATATATATAATATATATTAATATATATATTATATATATATATATATAATATATTAATATATATATAATATTAATAATATTAAATATATTATAATAATATATAAATATATATAATATAAGTATTATAGTATATATATATATAATATATATATATACTATATAATAATATAATATTTATATATATATATATATATATTAATATATATATACTACATATATATTATATTATATAATTATTAATTAATATATATATTATATATTTAATATTATATATATAATATATTAATATTATTAATATATGATATATATATATTAATTAATATATAGTTATATTATATATATATACTTTATAAATATTAATCAAATGCACAAAATACACATATAAGTTTTTTTAAAAAATATTCCGCCCTCCAGAATTTTCCGCCCTGGGCCCGGGCCCATGTGGCCCCATAGCTGAGCCCAATTGCTTAATATTAAAATTAATTCGTATTAATAAATATTATTTATTTCCCTATATTTAATTTTATTATATATTTATTTTTATAATATGAATATACTAATATATTACTCGGCTACCAATTGATATAATATATATTATAATATAATTAAATAATATTATAATTATTAATTAACTATTATAATAATATAAATAGGAGGAGGATATAAATATATATATAATATTATATCTAATTAATATTGATTAATATATTAATAATATATTATATATACTATATATATATTATATATATATATATATAATAATTAAATATATATATATATATAATATATAATAATATATATTTATATATATAATATATATATTATATATATAAATATATACTATAATATATATATATTAATAAATATATTAATATATATATATATAAATATAATATCACATATATATATTATATATATATTAATATATATTAAATTAATAATATATATGTATTATAATTGAATTAATATTATATAATACATATATATATAGTATATAATATATATATATAGTATTAATAATACTATATATTACAGTAGCTTATATGGTTATATTATAAATATTATTAATAAATGAGGTACATTAATAGTAAGTAATATGGTACTAACATATATAAATTATATAGTAGGACCCAGGAGCTATACACATAGTAGAATATATAGGCGTGAAAAAATATTACTGAGAGGCGTATAATATAATATTTTTTTAAATATAAAAACTTATATTATATTAGTTGTTTATTATATGATAGTGATTATGATATATATTAAATTAAATATATTATAATTATTAATATATATATTAAATATAAGTGATTCTGAAGGAGATTCATGATGGAGGTTAATCTATAATATTATATGATTATCTAATTAATAGAGATTTTTCGAGATAGTTATCATCATTGCTTTCGTTAGCAAAGTTGTCAATAATATTATAATCTTTTAGCGTTATAACTAATAATTATTATTATAATGATTAAAATACATTTTATATCATATTAATACATTATTTCATTCAAGAAGTCAAGTACAGCAAGATGAACTAAACGCTATTGGGACTTGGACGAACGTAAAATAACATTTTAACCTCTATCTTAAGTGATGGAAAAATGTATCTTTCACAGTACGTGGTATGACTATGATTTCAGTCGCAGGAGTACGTAAAAATAATTTTAAAGCACTATTCAGATTTAGATACACCACTTAAATATCTATAATTTAATTTTAAATTATATTATATTGTTATAATATATATAAATATTTGTTTTTATATTTGGAGATAATGAAGTTTGTGATACTATATTTAATCCATTATAATACGCTTATTATATTTACTATATTTAAAGAATAAAAACATTTTAAATGAATGCAATCTGCGCCAAAAGCCTCGAAATGAAAATCGTTTCTTAAAGTCACGTAGATCGATAATTATATATATTATTATTATTTTTAATTAGTTTAATAAGTAATTTGTAGTTATGAAACTTGATATTATTATTATGTAATGTTCAGTCTGTGAGTTCGGTTTAGGTGAGATTTGATAAGAATAAATAAACTTTTCTGAAAAATTCGCTATGATAATATGTAAATTAATAATAAAGGCTATAACAAGCAAAATTCTATATTATTATTGACAATTAAATCGATATCTATTAATAAATTTTATCGTTTAATATGAATAGCTTGCTTGAAGTAATTGCATATTTGACTGACAAGTGTTCTAGAGGATTTAATTAGTTTTTCTTCCCTGGCAACATTTCTTTTTCCGTCTCCACCATTCTGTCTTTTAAGTTGTCTTAGAGGATAGTTTGAAAAAGGGTGTCTTGTCACATTGGTACTCAGAAGTGGCTTTGATGTACCTCTCAATTTTATGTAGTAAAGTTATTTTCGGAGTTTTTAATTTCTCTGTTGCCATCAATTTGTTTCCGTTAATGTGTTTCTTAATTGGCCTGAAATCAAAATTCATTAAACTAAAGTTTACACCTAGAGAGAGTTATCATCATAATAAACAACGTGAGGCCTCCGTACACCATATTCTTCAGATTGCAATTTTATTATTTACAGAGAAATAAATTTGTTTCAAAGTTAATAGGTTTGGGAGCTTAATTCATGACTTACACTGACACAAAATATACAAAGATGTATTACTATAGGGAGACTACTGTATATCCAAATTTTTTCAAAATACCTTTTAACCACAGAATATTTTCAGTGCCTATATCTTGCTTCGAAGTGCTGGGGTCCTCTCCTTTTATCTTGCAGATTATTGAGAAGTTTAAAGCTCAACAATTAAGCAATCAGGTCTTCACGCACACAAGACCGTTTGAGTATATCTAGATGTGTTTTATGAACACACAAGCTTAACATGCTTGCGAGAGACGGTACACCTTAGTTCTCCACATAGAGTGTTGCTGACATAGTATAATTTCTTTGATATGGAATGCCGGAAAAAATAACCAAATTTCTTGATATCCGAATGACAAAGGTGAATTATACCACCCAAAAAATCCGTTCAAATGCCGTAGATTTTAGGATTCTATACGTAACTATATCTAGAGAAAATATAAATAATACTATACTTATATAAGAATATATTCATGATAAGCAAAGCATAATAAAGAGACCTAGATACTCATTGATATTAAACATGTACATTAGTTTATGAATGCTTGTGCTATAGATATCTCCAAACCTAAAATATATATTAAATGAAGAAATGAGACTGATAATAAGTACATAAATGGTATTATGATAAATATATGCTAGTAATGATTGACCTAATTTTAAATTAAAGCTTTAAGCCATATAAAGATGTAAATACAACAAACTGGCTGAATATTAATTATAACAAGCCTTTGTTTTATATGAAATATCATTTCAGAATGATTACTAATTCCATTCATATGATCAAAAAATATAATATTTAAAATAGAATTGCCATAAATATAAACAATGAAAAACTCTATAAATTTAAAATTTTACGTGATTTGGGTCATTTTCTTCAATAATTCATATTTAAAAAATTAGATGTGCAGTAAACGAAATCGGCTAGCCTTTTTGGCATGTTTAGAAATATATATATATGATATAATTAAGATTGTTCCTGAGTATGGTGAGGCTGAGAGTATAAGGATCCTGTATCTGTTCAAGTTGCATTATCACAGTACACCGAGAGAGGTTCATTTTGCCCGATTAATATAATGCGGTTTGAATATTTGAGTCTGTTACTAACCATCACTTTTATAAGCCTGTCCGCCTACTGCTCTCGGCTGATCACACATAAGTGCATCGTTTCTGATGATTTATTCAATAATTATAAAAGTTTATAATTGATTTTTTCATTAATGTAGAAGCATTATCTATTGTTTTAAAACAAGTCTGTTATGTAGGTTTTGATATTAATGAATGGTCGAAAACGGTTGAGCGCCGCAAAATACCGGTAAAATTGCAAAAGAGAAAAAGGAAGAAAGGAAAAAGGAGGAATGCTAAAATACCAGAGTAGACTCATTCTTTATCACAAAGGCATAAATGAATCTATCGTGAGTGCCGATGAATCTGAAAGTAATTTCAATAAGTCCCATTGATGATAACGATAAACCTAGCTATCCGTGAACAGTATCTCGACTTCTTCGTTACTGTCGGAGAAATATGGACCATGGAGAGCCCAGGAAAAAAAAGAAAAAAAAAAGAACCTAAGGAATCTTTAAACAAGCGTGATCCCATTTTAATTACAGGTTAGTAAAGGCCACGCAAGACTATTTTCAAAAAAGGTGAATTAATCAAAAAATTTCGACCATGATTTTTAGTCCTAAAGGACTCTTCAACAGTAAAAAGTAGAATTTTTTAAAAAATCTTGTTTTAAACAAAACTTTCAAATGAAGATGTTGTGAAACGTGACTATTTAGTGTCTATAACAGTCAAGGATGCGTTTTTTGTGGTCCGTGTAAACTTTTTAGAGGTGGTGGTATCTCAGTTTGTAACAGAAAGATTTAACGATTGGAAGCATGGCAATACAAGATTGGACTGAACATGAAAATTCCGCTCGCCATCATCGTGATTGAATGTTGATGCTAAAGAGACTTAAGTAATTCATTACGTAGAGTTGACAAGCAGCTTCTCCTCTCAATAGATAATGAGTAAATATTGGGAGAAATGTTTGTACAGAGAGTTATTGCTGGTTATTAGAAATCCTCACGGGGTTACCATTCCGAGGCGAAGATGAAATAGCTGGCTCTGTTCCGAAATGGATTTATGTGTGTCCTGGACTTATTGCAGAATTTGACCCTTTTTTACAAAACCTATCTCTGCCAAAATTCTGGCAAAGGA
The DNA here is from genome assembly GCA_015478945.1 of Trachelipus rathkii. Taxonomy (NCBI): domain Eukaryota; kingdom Metazoa; phylum Arthropoda; class Malacostraca; order Isopoda; family Trachelipodidae; genus Trachelipus; species Trachelipus rathkii. The sequence continues at coordinate 26,955 of JABUQX010023702.1, forward strand.
AGCACTTCTTTATTCATTATCATTAGTACTTTACGACGAACTATCCAAATTATGGTGAGAAGGGTTAATCGTTTGAATAAGTGAAACAAAATTCAGGAGGAGAAAGTGATTTTTCTAATATTGTGTGATTTTCAAATCCAGAACATTTACTCATAAAGGTCAGTGAGTTTATCATAGATATGTTAGCAAAGAAGGTACGCCAAAGAACGCTTTTTAGGATTTTATTATAAAATCCTGGTCATACAGGTAAAGAACTAGACATAAGCATTGTCGGTGTCAACGTTCATGTTCGTGTATAATATATCAAGAATAAATTATGGCCTGCAAACAAGAATTAAAGGTCAACCATTTAGCATATTTCATAACCATGTTCAGCTTCATTCCCTTAATTTAGTAACGGATTCTTAGCACTGGCCACATGTTGTAAACCAGGCGGTCTCTTTTTTTGCTTTGCTTCAGAATCTTTATAATTTTTTTCGAGCTCTACGCATCGTTTGGGTATCTTAGAATCTTTCTTCAAAGAATATGCTGTCAAAACACTATGTG
>JABUQX010023702.1:32500-42500 GCA_015478945.1 Trachelipus rathkii
TTATATAAATAATCAAAAAAAAAATTGTATAATTGTGTATGTATATAATTGTTGTATAGAGGGTATTGGCTTTTAGTATATAATTGTTAGCATATCATAATTTATTGAGATTATATAAACTTGGTAAAAACATGATAAATATTTCAGATATAATAGTGATCAGAACCGTTTAATAGAATATATTTATTTTATTAATATTTTTTAGTATTATATGTTATTTAATTAAATATACTACCTCTTATTATGTCGGTAAAGATAGAAAGATATAGTAATATTATACATGAGCTGATGGAAGGCATACATCATTACCGTATAAGAAATACCTATTACTAGAGTTTATACTTTGAGGCTCATGAGATTGTTTGGCTCAGGGCTCTACGAGGCGGATTATTTCTCTAACATAGCTTAAATTAGATAGGTAAACGTTAAGTCACTATATCACACTTTTACAAGCAATAATTATTCTAACATATATATCAATGTTTATATATTTACATATACTAATGCGTAATTAAAATTATCAAAAACTTGTTTTATATTGGTTATATTGGCAAGATAAAGATATCTCTCTCTGAGAATGTGAGAGAGACTATAACTAGAGCACTTGCAAGCTAGTTTTTTAGTTAGTAAGCACATAAGCTGTTAGGTTATCTTTTATAAATATTTTATTCTTTTTTTATTACAAGAACTATCAAAACGCTAGAGATCATTTATACTCCTTATATATATGATATAATAAATTCTATTATAAAATGGACGATCAACTGGGAATAGATGTATAAGATGGTCCACGTAACACTACAATATTTGTTTTTCTGATAGATACACAATAACCATCTTATAAAATAGAGAGAGGTAATAAAATTGAGAAGAAAAATAATATAGTTTTAGATTCATATATCGTAGAGTTTCTTTGATATAATTTTGAATGAAAAGAGCATTATCAAATATATAATTATACTAATTGTATGTAAATTATTATTTATTATACTTAGTTTAATAAATGCATAACTATTTATATAATAACAATCATAATAAATATGACTTAATTAATTACAATTGCTTATATTATTAATATGGTGTCTGATTTTCCTTTTTATGCTTTTTCAAATGTGCTGATAGTTTTGGTTGACGTTCTCGAGTGAAGACTGCTTTCCTATTACCACCAACTCTGTTTGTACCTTGAAATAAATAAGGACAACAGATATATTGAATTAAATAGTATGGTATTTGTGGTATTAAAATCTGAATAATTTTCTGTGGTTGGAAACACTGACAAGGAATCTGAGAGGTAAAAAGTTTTGAGACATCCCTTGCTTGTGCATGATTATATAGGAAATATAATAAAAATGGATGATTCTTGCTAACAGAATATTGGTGTCTAAGATGATGGAAAGTATTTAATGGTAGGAGTATTTGAATCATATTATTAATTTATTTTACCTATTATTTTAACAAATTTTCTTTAATACATTAAAATGAAATCTACCCATTCTCATTTAAAGCTTCCTAATATAATATGCCAGTGGCAAAACAAAAGTAACATAACCTTCTGTAACCTAACCTAAAGTAACAATCTAATCTCTTCTATCCCAACGTAACGCAGCCTAACCTAACATCTGCGTAGTGTAATAAAATGAATAAATTAAATGTGAAATAATTTTTCTTACCCTGTACTGTCATAAAATCAGCGAAATTCCAAATCATTTCTCCAAAGAAGAAACCAGATTCCCGAAGGTTATCGAAAGCTTTGAAATTTTCAATTAATAATCGGCCTTGGTATTCCTCAGACCACGTAAATGGCGGATCCTGTAATAAATAAATTGTCAATTAAATAAGTATTTCTTTAATTAATAAACTATTTTGTGCATTGAATGTTTTGAACTGTAGTTTTATTTTGATTATTCAATCGATTCGACTAAATTTGTGAGTTGTTCTGGGTTTTGTATTGTTCTTGCAAAGAGGATCCAAGCCTCGCAACTAAATGTCTTTGTCGGTAACACGCACAGCTTAAAATTCACATAGTAATTGATAATCACATGAAAAGCAAAATGCAATTTCCAATTTTATTATCATCAAATAAATGTGTACACGCACACACACACACAATATATATATATATATATATATATATATATATATTAATTATATATATATTATATATATATAAATATAGTATTATATAACATAATTATGTATATATACATATACTATTTTATATATAGTATGTATAGTATATATATAGTATGTATAGTATATATATAAGTATAATTAGATATGTATATATGATATATATATATATACTATATATATATTATATATATATATATATATATAATATATATATAATATAGTATATATATATATATATATATATACGTGTAATATTATACTAATAGTATATATATATTATAGTATGATATAATATTATTTATCAGTTATTATTATTAATTATCCTATAACACTGTGGTCCCGCATGGATTCAGCGGTGGTGTACCGATCGGCAGAATGTATTTTATACATACTCCGGCGACGTTCATCTGGACAGAGTGAAATGGCAGAAGAGGGTTCCCAGCCCTCCATTGCCATGGTATGCAAAGTATCTTTCGGATACACATTCAACGTAGGCTCAACTCTGCGTTCAAAATCTCACAACTTAGAACCAGGAAAACATTACAACAGCTTTCTTTAGAGTTTTTACAGTCCAAAATTATGTTTGTTTCTTCATTTATGTCCTAAGAAGAAACTGATGGAGATAATTGTTGGTCGCTCCTGCAGCTAAATTATGCTTATAGAAAGTCGCATTTCAATTTGGGGCCGTCAGTATAGTGTTATAATTGTCCACACTTTAACAAAAGACCTGGATTTAAATTTGATTTGTATCTCCTCTTGAGTTCCGATAAAAAAAAATAAATATTCTTGTTGTTTTAATTTTTGATTTTCTAATTTTAAATTTTCTCGATTCACACTTAAAATTGATTAAGTGATTCTTGATGCTTGGCTGATTTTATAAATGTACGTTATTCACTGCTAAATGAAGAACCATGACTACCAGCAACAACACCAGCTTCTGCTAATCTTAGATCCTTAAAAACTTCTAGAACTTTCCTCTAAATCAGTCTGTTCAAGTCAATTTCAGCTTCCGTCCTCTTAAGCTCTGCTTCTCAAGGTTCTTCTTACTCTCTTTGCTTCTATCTGTGACCCTGATGACGTTCTGCAATGTTTTGTTTTATGATGCTCCAACCGTACCGACGAAATCAGCCTCAACTGTATCATAGGTCTTTATAATATATGATATTATAATATATATATACGTTATATAATATTATAATACGATATACGAATAGTAATATAATCATAATAGTGGTGTATAGATTTATTCACTTTAATTATAGGTAGTTCATGAGTCGGTATACGATATATGTAGTATATATTGGTTTATTATATTATATTATATGATGATCACTCTAATAAGTTAAGTATACTGCTACTGAAATATAGTAAAGTATATACTCATCTAAACGTCAATATAAATATGAAATGATATTTAAATATTAATATATATTACGATATATAATCCTAGTATAAATTATATGATATTATCGATACTATTACGATATATATATATATATCTGAGTTATAACGTAAAAATATCTCACGCTAGCAATACTACTATATACTATATATATAATATATATATAAAATATAATATACTAATACTTATATATCATCAAAAATCTTGTGAGAGTTTTAAAAAACAGCTCAACATTCTGTAAAATGTAAAGAACCATTTAATAAACCACTTAAGAACTAACAGCTGAAATCAAACAAATACGTAAAAATTAAAACCAGTAGTGTTCACGTTTCGAGACCTAGTACAACGTTCCTCCTGCAGACTTAAATGGAAATAAAGATTAATTTTGACAAAAATAAATAATAAAATGTAAAAATATGAAATATAAAAAATGAAAGCAAATTAACAGATGGCAACATAAAATTACTTCACATTAATTATTTGATGATAAATATTTAAACATTTTTTTCAGATGATGAAATTTTCTTGTTAGGTGTAGGTCATGTTCAGCAAGAATCCTTCGGAAATATTAAATTTAGATATTTAGTTGAAATGAAAAAAGATTCTCAATAATTCGATTTGAGTGATTTTTTCCTTTGATTAAACAAACAAAGCTTGCACCTTCCCAATTAATGATGTGGCTCATCGTCTAGTGAAGATTTCTAAAAATGCGCATTGCTTGGGTCCATTTCCCTCTTCTAACCTCACCCTTATGTTGTTTTTATCTTTGATTTTGTCTTTCGTACATTTAGAAACTTAGCCTATCCAAAATTTTTAATTCATAAGAAGTACAAACAGGCTTATTCAAGCTATTTGGGATTAAGAGAACAATTCTTTCTAAATGACTAACGTTCAAAGTCAATTCCCATTCTCACCGTCAACTACTTGACTATTAAATGTTATGTTTGGAAACACCTATTTGACACACTATGTATTCAGTTTTCCGGATAACTTATCACAAATTTTGATAAATAACAATACCACTAAATTTGAAAAGACCTGGGGCCGTTTACAAAAATATCCTTGCTGGACCTTTTCTGGTTAAATCGAATTCATTATTTCAGCGAAACTTAAAGACCTTGAAGGTCCGATAGAAAACAACACTACGGGGTGAGGCTTAGAAGAGAAATATACCAAAAGCCATTTTCTAGACATCTTTACACAGAATAGGCCCCAGAAGAATGGAAACATCATTCACACTCGGAAGGGGTGCAACCTTTTTTTGTATAATCATGTATCGGCGTCATGGAGAGGATGAATAGATATCTACAATTCTATAGATTTCTTAGATGTTTGGTCTGGAGTCATATAGAGTAATAATGGAAAGGGTTAGGATGGAAACAGATAAATTTCCGAGACTGACCGATTTGTAACATTAATTAAAACTAACAATATATCTATATCACGTATAGAGCAGTGGGCGAAATAATTGGGAGCGATATATTAACTGTATCATCTGCTCTTTGTGGAGGAGAACTCAATGAAAACGCTTGCATTTAACTTAGAAGACAGGCGCTAAGCCGTTATGTCCGATGGGTACAATCGACACGACATATAGACGCAAACTGCCTAAAATGGACAAGTGCGTGGTCCTAATTTTAAAATGTCATTGTTCACCATGGAGGTTAAAAGGAGTCGGTTTTAATAAATTAGCAATGTACAGAACATAACATACTATATATGATAGTTTTCAAATATGTGGATTTCAGGTAAAATATAGAGTAGTAATATAATATCATAGTAGTAATTTACGTTATGTTAGTGATATTAGTAATATAGTATATTATATATATATAGGCTATAACTATATATATATAGTAATAGATATATATATATATATATATATATATTATTTCCTCTCGCCAGTCAGCGGCTCATCGAAGGCTGTCAGTGGCGGCCAAGTTCCTCCGTTTCCATCCTTGTTTCCATACCGTCCAGTACGGATCCCATCCGCATCAGTCAGCTCATCAGTTGCATGAGCATCCAGTGTCCTCCTGTATATGGGAAGTCAGATCTCCAAGTCAAATGTGTCCACATGCTGAGGCAAGCGATCTCGTGCCGCGAGTAATCTCGCATCATTCGCCGCCTCTGATCGGCCTCGCTCGGTCCACTGCCGAGCCATTCAGCTAGTCGACGACCTCTTGACTTTGAGGGTGGCGACTGCCTCGAGTCGCGTTCGGCCCGGCGATGACTATCTCGCGCGAGTCGACGAAGACGTCTGCACTTGCAGCGAAGGTTGTTGTCTCCTACCATCTTAGTCTGCTGCGCATCCACTTTATCTCATCATGAGTTTCACAACCACGCTCTCCCTCTATGTCTCGTTCCACTCTGATCTCTCTCTCGTCTTTCCATCACCCCAGTCGCTCACAGACTTCACCTCCGCTGATCTGAATTCTACTCTCTCTCTCTCACCTGTCATGTTCCATGTATACTCGCCCCATAACAGGTAATATGCTGTCAACACTCCACATATGGCCTCTACATTACCTCTTTAGTTCTTATATTATATCTTTTCAAGAATGGGTATAACTGCTCTTAACAGTCCTGCCATAAACTCGCATGACAACTCCTACTCATAATTTTCCTTCTGCACTCCCCACCTTATATCTCAAAATGTGGCTTCCTAAGGTATTTTTATAATTATGTCCCACATTTCTTAAAATCTGCTTACCGTCATATCCCACTTATCAACTCCTCCACTTCTCCTTCCTATCGTGTACTACCCATTATTTCAGTTCCTCCAAACATTCCATATTGTAATGCCCACGCACTTCTATCTCTCAAATTTTTTCTGCGAGACACAGCAGCCGTTTTGCCTCAGACCTATCACCATCGTCCCACTCCCAACACGCCAAATCAATCTGCGTATACCATGTTCTGCTTCCTCAGTTTATGAGGACAAGAGCCGTTCTAGTAGTATTTATAAAAGCCAGCTTTACCTTTAGAAATCATTTCTTAAAAATTATATTGTTTTCTTGTGCAAGCTCATTTTACTAGTTATGATTCCATTGCATTATCCTTTATGATATATTAACACAATTTAAATAATGCAAAATCAGCTTTGTTGGCGTATGTGTATCTGTGTTTGTGTATGTTCTTAATTTTCAATAAGTAGAAACCTATCAAAAATAGCTGAAACAATATAGTACATAATATATGTAAGTTAGATTTATACTTACAAAATGAAGTCCGGGAATAGTGCCCGCACCATACTCAGAAATCATGATTGGTTTGTTGTAAGTGGAATACCAATTATTAAATTCGGTTTCGGTTTGAATAGTTATGACCTCCAGATGACCCGAGTCACTGTACCAAGCGTAATAACGGTTAAGCATTATTACATCAAGACTTTTCGACTGTTAAAAAAATATTAGTACAAATAAAAATAAAGAAATATAGATAAAAAAAATAAATGAATTATATTGAAAAAAAAATGTAAAATTTTGAAACGAAAATTGAAACGTAATATCTAAAAGTGTATCGTCATGTTCAGAGTTTTCAAAAAACTTACTAACCGCCAAGTCAGAGCTTAGAGATTGGCTGATGGCAGCCGTCACAGGCCTCGTTGAATCTAATGATCTTACATATTCAGTTAAATTACTGTAAAAGATATTTTACAAATAATAATTTATCAAATTCAAATAAGGAATTAAAATTTTAGTTATTTTAAAATAAAGAATGTTAAATTTAAATGTCCATCATTCTATCAAGATTTAAATTTAGACAGTTTACTTAACAGTAAATAAGCACGTTGGCTGAGCTGATACTAATACAATATTCTAAAACATTAAATATGCATAGTCCCAAACATGTAATGCAATGCCCCCTATTATCATTCTACAAAAAAAATTTTTTTTACTCGCTATATTTTAGCTTTAAAGAGCTGATATATATATATATATATATAATATAATATTATATATATAGTATATTATTATATATATATATATATACTATATATTATATATATACTATATATTATATATATACTATATAATATAATATATATATATAGTACTTTACGTATATACTTGTCTAGCCAGCCAAAATATATTGGCCTATTAAAACCTGTAATTGTGGTTGGTTGGCATATATAATAATCTTAATGCATTGGTAATTATTCTATTACTAAGATTTATAATAACAGTATAATATATTCATTATAATTATTAGGATGATATTATAATATATAAGTTAATATTTATAAGATAATACACATACTATACTATTATATAGTGAGAAAGAAATTAAGAAAGATATGATATATATAATATATAAGATTATATATGATATATATATATAGTATTAATATATATATATATATATTATCTGAAAAATAATATGCATCCAATTGAAAAATTTAATTAACTCATGACAAGGATTATCTTTAAAACAAATTGTATTTGATTGTTGTTAAGAGTAACGTGATTAGTTTTTGCAATATTTCGTTATTGAAAATAATCGATAGGCTTTGTATCATCGTTTAATCTTTATATTTATTTTAATTAACAATTATAATTATTATATATATACTCCTTTTGGTGCTTATATATGTAATGCAATTTGTTTAACGAATTTATATTTAGAAATATTATGTTTTATATCCTTACAGATATATTAACTCTTATAGATTTTATTTATACTAGTTTATGTAATGAACTTGTATATTTTATTACCCAAAATAAGGCCCAGCAGGGATTTCTTGAGACCTTGGTTCATTCGCCACACTCCACATTATAACACTTGGCCTATTTTTATCTCTTCTGTACAGTGCTGCCTGGATGTTCTTATGCTTCTCCAATAATTCATTCCCGAAGTCTCTAAAAGAGACAATTATTATAATATAGTATATATTAAATAGTATACTATACTTAATATATAGAGTATAGACTAGCGCTATATTATGATTATATAGTATAGTATAGTATATATATATATAACTGTATATGAATAATATTATATATATATATAATATATAATTGAGACAGGATATCTTTCGTCCTTACATATGCTTTATTTTCAGTTATGTCTTTCATGCACACTTTGCTTTTCTCGCTTCATATTAAATACATATTAAATCTAAAACATCTACTTACGCTTTTTTCTAATACTATAAATTTTTCGCAACTTAGGCAATTATTAGCTAAGAAGATTTAAAGGTATGAATGTATCGGAAAATAGCCTCTCAAATCGTTACGAGTCTTAAGAGAGGCATAATCTTCCTTCCTTGAGAGTTAGCGGCCTCCGGTGATGGGGCTAGTGCCACTAAGGAAAAGGCAACATGTTCTGATAGACAATTTTATTTTATTAATACTGGAACATTCGTGATCCATATTTTAATTTCTAATTTGTTGACACTAGCTCTCTTCCTCTAAACTTCATTTCTTGTTTTGCCTACGACTAAATCCGATAGTCATTTTTTTTTATTTCCATACTCCTCTTGCCTAATACAATTCACCAACTGTCCAAAGTTCAAAATATGCATTCTTTCGTCCACTCTTTTCTGTGGAACAAAATCATTCTTGGTGATTTCGATGTTCATCCTCGCCATTGATTTCGTCTAGTTTTGAAGATACATTTGGTGAACTTGTTTCAACATTCTTTATTATTAATAACTGTGATTAGATAAACCCAAAATATTAGAATATATCTCAGATTCTAATTTCTTGTTTTATACTATTAAAATCTATCCTTCAATTGATTTATTCTACCACACACTCATCTCTGCATTCTGTCTTATCTTCAAGTTTGCCATTGGAAAAGCCCAAGATGTTTTAGGTGTTTTAGTGTGATGAATTATAGTTGGACAAAGGTGGCATTTCTTTGAATTTCCTTTTTTGTTTTTTGCTGATCTAGTTCGCTGATCTAGTTTAAAAATAAGAATTAATAACTGAAATGACAATTTTTGGCATGGACGAACATTTTTTCTTTTTATTATCTTCAACTAAATTTTTTTAGCCTTGTTTTAACCCTGCTTTCTTTTCATAGTGATCGTGATGATGGTGTTGCCATCAGCAATTACAATCATCTTTGAACTACGGAAATTCATGCAAAGTATATTTCTTCCAGGAAACGAGCAAATCTATTATCTACCATACCTAAAATCTTTTTACAGGAAATATATTGATCTAACAGGTTCCTCATCTTCCTCATATCTCAGAAACTTCGCTAATAATTTCAACTCTTGCCGTTTCTTCTACCTCTTCCCTACTCCTGTTTCTTCTGGATGTTTTACTGCTGAACTCTGCTCAAATATTTGAATGTAATCCACTTTATTCCACTTTGTCCTTCTCCCTAACACCTCATCATTTTCGCTTAGCATTGAGATTTCTTAAGAAATGATTTCTCCTTTCTCTGAGATTAATGCTAAGAAACTGAATGATCCTAAATTGTACTTCTGGGCTTGCCTATTAACTTTTACCTTCT
>JABUQX010023702.1:55000-57500 GCA_015478945.1 Trachelipus rathkii
TCCAGCAAACACTAAGGGTAAGTGTAAGGTAAGGAGGAGTAACTAAGGTAAGGAGGAACACAGTGATTGGAAAAGCTAAACAGGGTTAAGGAGACAAGTCTAGTTTCACGGGGTAAGAAGCTGTATCATCTATTAGACATATATTACTGATATATATATATATATATAAATAGTATATACCTATATATATATATATAATATATATATATATTTAATATACTAATATATTTATATACTTATATATATATATATATATATATATATATATATATTGTAGACAAGTTTACCAGTTGCATCTTTAAAAGATATTGTTAGTGGCGAACATGAAAATCAACCAGAACGATGACTTCAGAGAAATAAGAGGACATGAGCGCTTTTATTTTGAAATTTAGGTTGTCGAAGAATTTAGAAAAGTCTGTAGAGCTATGGGTTAAATAAACAGAACAGACAAAGGTAGTCGTCGATTGGCCAGATAGCCTAATTCAAAAAGTAAAATATTCGCAAGACTTTTCGAAATACGAAAAGAGACAACGTCGGTGGCACATACGTAAAGCATCATCTACCTTGGAAGGAAAATCAGGAATAGAGACAATAAAGAGGGAACAAAGTAAGGTTTGCCACTTGCGTTTCGGTTAAAGGCAGGAGTTAAAGTCTAAAGGAAGAGAGATGATATTCAGCAAAGATAACAAATTTTAAAGGTTTAAATGTTGAAGGAGGAGAACCGTGCATTTGCAGGTAATTCTTGTACTAACGAAGACAACTATCTCGCAAGCGATGGTTAATGTTGATGAAAGAAGAGTGAATAGTCATCTTTGGAAGTCAAGATCGAAACTTCTTTTAAACGACCTAATAGTCTGTCATTTTTATTCTCAATATTTACCTCTGAAGATGTCCAACGTTTATTACGGAGGTCCGGTGCTAGTTCCTTCGCAAATCTCTGATCACAAGTTGTCTTATTAAAGAAACGCGTCACGAAGAAGAATTACAAATCATATTGTATTCTCCTTTTGCACAAAGATATTTTCAAAAATAATCTTAAGAAAAGTGAATATACAACAGAAAAATATTTTAGAATATTGGAAGCAAAATGTAAAACCTCAATTAAAGTTAAAATTCTTACTATATTAAAATAGTTAAATGTAAGGAGTATGCGAGTGTGTAAATAATACATTTGGTGTGTGAAGGAAGAGGAAATAAGTTCCTATTGGACATGCCTACAAAACCTTCCTATGTGTTAACAAAGGGATACTGGATGTATCTGTATTCAAAACTATATTGGATTATAATTGTTATATCTTATTATATTTCAAAATGAAATGACATTTAATTTTTGTCACTCCAAAAATACTATATGGCAAAAGATTAATAAAATTAATTAACTTCAAAATCTTACATCAAAATCTTCGTGCTTTCCAAAACCTCGTAGGTAAAGTGGTTTCCCGTTAAGCAGAACAGTTGTGGAGTCCCAAGTTATAGTTCTTATTCCAAACTTCTGGGGATAGACATCTACCGTTCCTTGTGAATCAGTTACATGAGCCTTTAAATGTTATATAAATTTTAATTAGACACTAAATCGAAGTGGAAATTAGCTTTTGGGAAAATTTATTATTAAACTATTACAGTCAGGTGTTAGTGAAACTTTAATTAATTATAATTATAGATTAATAATTGTAGTGAAACTAATTAACTAATAAAATGTTAGTAGCTGTAGTGAAACTTTAATTAAATACTAGTAAATTAGTAGCTATAGCGAAATATTGAGTACAAATTTCAAAACTAGTAAGTGTAGGTAAATTTAACTAACTATTGCATAATTAGTAGCCGTAGTGAAATTTTTAACTATATAATTAGTATAAAATTATAAAGACTATCGCTATTCAAATGATAGCAAATAAACAACAAATAGAAAGAACACTGTTGTGTTTTTATTTCCAAATTATATTTTATATTTTTCATAAAATAAAAAATAATTAGATCATTTAAATACCGCATCGTATAAACATGTAACTACTAAGGCAAAACATCTAATAAATATAATGACAAATAAATGTAGTTTTTATGCATTAAATATATATAATGCATATAGGACTCCTTACACTCTAAATAACATTAATACAATTTTAATAAAAAATATCCATTCTCGAAAATCTATTTTTTTTTAAATATAATTATAAAAAGAATATATATATATATATATATATATGCTATATATAGTTTATATATATATGTATATGTATATATATAATATATATATGTAATATATATAATATATATATATATGTATAATAATAATATATATATATATATATGTAATATTATATATGTAATAAATATATATATATATATATATATATATATATATATATATAATAATAATATATATATATATATATATATATAATATATATGTATATAATAATAATAAATATATATAATAATAATATATATACATATGTATAATAATAATAATAATAACTAATAATAATAATAATAATAATAA
>JABUQX010023702.1:62500-70000 GCA_015478945.1 Trachelipus rathkii
TACACGCTAAGATGTGATGCACTTATAAACAACTTACATTCACTCAGTATTCTTAACAACCGAAATCAACCTACCTGCTGACCTTTACAACATAACCAGAACCGCACATTTTCTGACATCCCATTCTGCTCCCCCAAATCCAAGTCACCATACTTGGCAAAATTTTCATGCTCTCTCCTCAGCTCAGATCACATTCTAATACTAATCACAATTCAACAAAAATAATCTACATACACATCTTTTTTAAAAAAATCGTCAATTAAAATAAAAAAATTGGCAAGCTAATAAAATAGCTCACTTTACAGATTACACGTTATATCCATACCTCTTATTCCACATTATAGTTTCACTATACTATACATTAACACCAGCAACATCCAACCCTCATGGGTTGAACTGATTTACACTCCTTTCAAATGGCTAATTTTACATCTCTCAGCAAATCAATAAAGTAATTCTAAAATCACGTGAAAATTCTTTCCTCATGACCACCGCAAATAATTCAACCGCAACTTTCCACCAAAAATCGCCACCCTCAATAAACAAAGAAACTCCTTCAGACAAAGTAAACAACCGAATCAATAAAAATTAAACCAAATCATAAACCTCAACAATAGAATAGATAATCTAATTATTTTAACTCGGAAAAAGAACTGACAAGAGCGTAACCAAGCATTAAAACACAAGATCAACACTATAAAAATATTCCGTGAAATAATAAAAAAAAATCCTTACTTCGGACACTCAACCACCACCAACCCACTAACCCATCCGTAAACTAAGAAACAAAATTCTCAGAACAAAAAAACTGCACTTTTTTTTATTCAAAACTTAGTCACAAACACTCAAACCCCACTAGCAGACAACTAATTAACCTGATTAAAAGGTTGAAAACCAATCAAGAAGATCCCCATTCACTTAATAAGAAGTATTCAACATTATTAAAAATCTTGAAATCTCACAAGCAGTAAGACCAGAGCATATGTTTAATATTCACCTCAAACTTCCAGGAACTAATGCTATCACAGCCCTAACACAAATGTTTAACGTTGCACGGCATACCAACTCTACCACCCTTATGGAAGCAAGCAAATATAATACCAATATTAAAAAACCAAACAAATCTCCTAATAACCCTGTTTCGAACAAACCTATATCATTACTTTCTACAATATCGAAAGTATTTGAAAAATGAATCCTCCTTAGAATTTCCCCTTTTATCCCTCTATCAGACTCACAACATGGTTTCCGACAAAAACACTCTACTACCACCCTCCTATCCTAACCAATCTAACCCAACACAGTCTCACTGGTTTTAGCCAAACTCCAACCCGAGGGTATTAGACCATAATGAAATATTTGATACAGGCCCCCCCGCTACCTTTAAATAGGCAAAGTCTTCTTAAACACCAACACAACCATCAAAGACAAAAAAAATATATAAAATTTTCTATCAGGTCGCACTGCTAGAATCATCCAAGGACACCACTCCCACCGTTCATACAAATTATAAAATGGACTTCCCCAGAGAGCCATTCTTTCACCTGCACTCTTTAACCCTTCTATGCATGAGCTCCCTCATCCCACTTCCCCTTCCTTAAAAATTAATGGTTATGCTGATGATCTAACAATCACAGCTCAAAATCCCTCTATAAAAATAGCATGCAAAGAACTGTAACAATATATAAAAACTTTAACAATGACTAACAACGAACAGAGTGACTGCATCCCCTCAAAAACTCCACTATTATCTTACTCACTCCAGACAGAAGAGAACCTAACATCCACCCAGCAATATTCCTATCAAACTATAAACTCCCTCTCAACAAACAAACTACCATCTTAGTTTTGGCCTTTGATACACGTATGACATTCACGCCTCGCATCAACAATACCACTTCAAGAGCCACACAAATTAAATACATTGAAAACACTAACAAAGCAAACTTTGTCAACATGAAGAAACTCTCACAATGCAATAGTATACAGACTATACATCTTCACCTTCGAAAATTGCGCATCACCTGCCAGGGCTCCCACAATATAACAATAAAATATTCAGAAATTAGAAACAGTTCAAAATAAAGCCCTTAGGATAATAACAGCCTTCCCTCCCTCCACACTCATCCATCATCTACTAACTGAAACAAAAATCCTCCCTTTAAAATTACATCTCGACATGATAGGTTGTCAATTTTCCAGCAAATCACTCCCAATAGATCATCCCCTGCATCAAACATCACAACAAAAATTCACACCAGCATTATACTAATCCAACAAATACAAAAACCCTTCCCTCCCACCTACAAATACTCCCAATACCAAACACATTCACACACAATTAACTCTCAGAACGATATCCGCATATCCAAACAACATCATGCTTCACACACGTATACCCGGCACATTCCCTAAGGAACAAATTTTGGAACCTCAAACTCGCGTAATGCAATCCCGTCTCCAGCTCTGGGCTCCATTCCTCTTCAATAATAAAAATTTAGAATCAATAAAGCACCCTCCCCCCCCCCACTGCCAAAGATGTTTTGTCCCAGACTAACGACGACACAGGACGTCTCTTGCTAGACTTGCGTGATTTAACGAACATCAGACACAATTTCAACACGCTTTTTCTAACGGATCTCTGGTTCCTCCTTCTTGTGGAGGCAAAATACTTCGAGGCAGCCCGTTTCTCGTAGGAGGGAGTGGGGGGCGACAAAGTAAAGTTAAGTAAAGTAAATAATATTAGTATAAAGGTGTAATAATAATAATATGTATATATATGTATATATATAATATATAATAATATATATATGTATAATAATAATATATCAAATAATAATAATATATAAACATTATTTTTTAACTATTTTTATATATATATATATTATATATATATATATAATAATAATAATAATAATAATATAAATAAAAATAATAATAATAATAATAACAATAATAATAATAATAATAATAAATAATAATAATAATAATAATAATAATAATAATAATAATATGAAAAAAAGCAGTTACTTAATGCTTTTCAAAATTAAATTTGACATAAAAGGAAAAAAAAGAAAAAACAAAAACAAAAAAAGTTGCATGTAAATTATTAATATTTAATAATAATAATGGTCATAATAATATAATAATAATATGTAATATATATATATATATGTAATAACATATATATATATAACAATAATATATCCATATATATGTATATATAAATGTAATATATATATATATATATATATATATATATATATATATATATATATATATATATATATATATATATATATATATATATATATATATATATATATATATAACTCTTCTTTAACTAATAATATAAATAATAATAATATATATATATATATATATATATACAACAATATTAATAATATATATATATAATATAATATATATATATATATATATATATATATATATATATATATATATATCATTGTCACATCATCCACCTTCTCTTAAGGTCCGTAGCATGCACTCGAAACCAGAAAAGTGGTAGAGAATATGAGCGCAGAGTCGAAGCCCAGCGCCCACTTACTTTCTGTTTATTTAACTTATATATATATATATATATATATAATATATATATATATATATATATATATATATATATATATATGTATATATATATATATATATATATATATATATATATATATATATATATAAATAATAATAATATATATATATATATATATATATATATATATATATATATATATATAACAGTATAACAACAAACAGATTTATATACTATATATATATATATATATATATATATATATATATATATATATATATATATATATATATATATATATATATATATATATATATATATATATGGTCAACATCCCGAAAGACATACATGTAACTAAAAACTATAACAGGTACACGAAATAAATATCATTTTTATTAATCAGGAGACATTTTACCCCGGATGACAAAATAAAATAAAAAAATAGCAGCTTTTAAAAATTAAGTGTTAAAAATTGTTGGAAAAATTTTAGTTTTTGATAAATCAAAGATGCAGCTTACTCCGAGTGAGACGGAAGATTTATAAATATTTGATTTTTTTTTAAACTAACGAATACCCTCGGATAAACAAAGAACGATTTGATAGAGTCGGTGTTTTCGGACTACCGGGGACGACGGGGGACTGTCCCCTCTGTCCGTCGGCTCGAACCCTAAAAAGATATAAGAAGAAAAAATAATATTTTCTCCTTTTGCGTAAATAAAGCGGTATTTGGCAACTTTTTCTCTCGAGACAATGCAGCTTTCAAGGTCAATTTTAGCGTGCACTGAAGATTTTTACTAATATTAATAAGGAGTTATTAAAAATATTAGAATAAAATAAATTTTTTTTTAAGTTTCTTCGAGCGAAATTACTTCCTGAAATCAAAAATGAGATTTATTTTACATCCGAAGATGTTCAAGTTTCTAGTTTCATGCCTGAACTTTTCGGGATGCTGGCCTATATATATATATATATATATATATATATATATATATATATATATATATATATATATATATATATATATATATATATATATATATATATATATATATATATAAAGTAATAATAATAATAATAATAATAATAATAATAATAATAATAATAATAATAATAATAATAATAATAATAATAATAATAATAATAATAATAATAATAATAATAACAATAATAATAATAATAATAATAATAATAATAATAATAATAATAATAATAATAATAATAATAATAATAATAATAATAATAATAAAAACAAAAACTTGAAAAGATAGAATTAACCTTATTATTAAGTTGAATTAACATAATTAAAAGCACTTTAAATTATTATTAATTGAATTAACATGACGTCATTCTGTTTATATCATTTTCACATTCAAACGATATATCGAAATGTTAAATATCGATATTATTTTTTAAAAGTGATTTTATATTTATATCCTTTTCAAATCGACTTCTCTAGATCTATATCGACATTTCCGGAATAATTTGCTTTATTATTCATGATATTAGTGTATCGCCAGTGCCCAATTTTTTCCTTTATCCTATATCGATATTTCTTTAATGTTATCATTTAAATATGTAAAACATTCGTATGTTTTATGGAGAAAGAGTGTGTTTTACCATTATTTTTACCAATAATAATAATAACAACCTTTCTTTTACAATTCCATTATTTGATATAGTATCCCACAGAAGATTTTTTTTATATAATTAGAAATCTAAATAGAAATCGATGAATTTTAAAGTGATAAGGGAAAAGTTTTGGTAGAGAAGCGCAATTAAAAAATCAAGTTTTTATAACGCTCTTTTCAGCTATATATGTTAAAAGTTGATATAACTTTCGTTCCTATTTTTAAGGAGACTTCTGGTGAAAATCGTAAGAAGAAGATTGTTCGAAAATCAACCAGAGAAAAGATAAGCTAAAATAGAATAAAAAAAATTAAGGGTTGATATGCTCAATACATGGTGCTTGAAATTGTGTGGATTAAGGGTTTTTAACGTGTATTCTGCGAATCCCCGGAGGACTGTGATGTCTTCAAATGGTTTCCACGAAAGCATGGACAAATGTTATGATCTTTTGCGGTTAAATAGAAAGAAAGACTGAATGAATGAAAAAAAAGCAAAAAATAAAAGGAAACGTAGAAGAAAAACTTAACTTGGCATTAAAAATGCTTAATTTAGTTTCTCGCTATAAGCCTCTTATTTTTGAGAAGCCCTTGCAATTAATAATAGGAATAATATGGAACTCATAAATTCACGACATCCTTTTCGATTTTCATAAAACCTACATGAAACACTTAAACAAAATCTGAAAAGAAGGAATAAACGTAAAAAGAAACTCGAGAAATGAGTCTAAAAAAAAAGTTAAAAAATTGCACAATGACAAATGCATGCAAATGAGCATATGTCCAAGGGGGACTTCTCCCATTACACCCCGACCCGTGAGTGCTGAAAAAATAATGTTAAAAAAGCATCTGGCTTCTATAAAACTCATGTATATAATAGTAAGATTTAATTTTGCATATTATAATTATCAAATTAGGAGACGCCATAATTTTTTTCAGTTATTTCTCAAGTTTTTTGTCACATTTTTCTTTCATTAAAGTTCAATTCAAACATTCCATGCAAGTTTCGGTTTGTGTCGATATTTTAGAAAAAAATTTCCATAGACAAATGTTGTGAATATGAAGTTTTGCCACCTCAAAACTTTTTTTGAGGTCCATTTATTTTTCCATTTTTAAAAAAAAAAATTTCAGATCATCAAAAATATTTCAAATTGTACGAGAAAGCACCAATTGAACAAAGTAATAATAATAATAATAATAATAATAATAATAATAATAATAATAATAATAATAATAATAATAATAATAATAATAATAATAATAATAACAATAATAATAATAATAATAATAATAATAATAATAATAATAATAATAATCATAATTGAAGATTTTTGCAGTATTTGCACTCAAAAGTTAAACTTTCGCAAACGGTGCGTTTTTGGAAAAGTTTTTCTTCAAAAAACATTTATTCGGTACCTCTTTGGAAAATTCTGGAGATTAGTATCTGAATAAGTTTGTCATTTGACATATTCTATTTGTGGTTTAACATATTCTGCTCTGTCAAGAAGATAATTAGCAAATTTTGCCTGGTCTAACTCTCGGACAAGTTTTTATAAAGTTTCGTCCAGACAGCAACAGACTTGTACAAAGATTATTGACAAGTTTAAAAACATGATTTGGACAAATATTTAGGTCTGTAGACAAATTTATGTTTAGAGTGTGTATTTTTGCAAAATTTCTGCATTTATATTGGTTTAAAGGTTATAGAGTGGGCTACTTTTTCTTTAGTCACATTGAAAAAGCGTTTGTTTTTGTGTCAGTCGTCAGATGATATATATAGTAGTTAATAATAGTTATTTTTTGATAATCTTCTCCGAAAAAATTTAGGGTAAAAACTAAAAAAACATTTGATTAACTTTAAGGCGTTTTAAATCTTGAGTTAAGTCCTGGTAGTCCGTCGGGGCAAAAGATATTTTAAGGGAGTTCCTGGTAAAGAAATTATCAAGAACCGTTGGTGTAGATCAAAGATAAAGAGGAAAATTAGCATAAGAAAGTATAAGGTACAAAGGAAAATAGGATGAGAAATTGTGTTCTTGAATTTACCATTACAGCATGTCAAAAAATGGGGATTGCTATTAAGTTTGAGTTCTCACCGAACTACACCGAGAGCAAAAGACCACCTTTATTGTTTTACAATTGCTCTGCACCAGAACCCTGAAATTGTGTAATGGTGGGTCGATCAAGCCTACAACTAAGGAATTCACACGAGCAGTGTCCATAGTTACTGTAATTACATAAATAAATAAATAAATAAATAAATAAATAAATAAATAAATAAATAAATAAATAAATAAATAAATAAATAAATGAAACGGTTTGGTTGCT
>JABUQX010023702.1:75000-79412 GCA_015478945.1 Trachelipus rathkii
TGAAATATATCGATAGTATTTTTGTTTCATAATATTAAGTGATATCGATATTTCTACCAATAATAATTAAAAAATCAAAATACAGTTACTGTTATATTTCATGTTATCACAGTTGCCTGTTATAGGTTAGGAGCGTTGCTTAGGTTAGGACTGTTGGCTAAGGTTAGGTTTTGCTAGATTTTGCTAGGCAAGCAGCAATATTAATACATTAGAAGCCTTGCTTGCTAGATTAAGAGATATATCGATATGACACTGTCGATATATGGAAGAAACTAGCTTAAGGTTTACCCTAATAAAAGTAGTGAAACACAATGAATTTATATCTATTATATATATTTTTTAAAAATTTGAGATAGATTAGTAATTTAAATTAACTAAAATTAAAAGAAAACTAAAACTAATGATTTATTTGATGAACTTACCAAGCCCATCCAACGTGGTCGCGTAATTCTTCACTCTGTGTGATGTCATTGTAACTGCTTGGAACAGCCATTCGAATTGTCTCCCCTGTCTTTATAATATATATATATATATATATATATATATATATATATATATATATATATATATATATATATATATATATATATATATATATATATATATATATATATATATATATATATATATATATACTCTTATAATATATGTAATAATAATATATATATATTTATATATATATATATATATATATATATATATATATATATATAATAATATATATATATATATAATAAATATATAATATATATATATATATATATATATATATATATATATATATATATATATATATATATAAAAGAAATAGATATGTATATACACACATATATATATATATGTATATAATATATATATATATATATATATATATATATATATATATATATATATCTCTTTATATATATATATATATATATGTAATATATATATATATATATAATAATATATATATATATATATATATGCCAAAAGTTTCATTTTCTAATATTTTCATTTTTAGTTCAATGTTTTTAATTGGCTCCACAAATGTTTGACAAGCCCTTTAGAAATAAAACCTAAAAACCTAATTCATTTTTATCATCTCTGCATTCATCACTCAGCCTTCACATTCATATTGAATATCTGGAACAACTGTGCTACACTCATATAAACTCATTTTTAACTTTCAAAGAAATTTTTCTAAGAGTACTCTCTCTCTCTCTCTCTCTCTCTCTCTCTCTCTCTCTCTCTCTCTCTCTCTCTCTCTCTCTCTCTCTCTCTCTCTCTCTCTCTCTCTCTCTCTCTCTCTCTCTCTCTCTCTCTCTCAAACAACAATGAAGGCATAGGAAAATTTTCCTCAGTCTCATTCCATAAAACATCTCACCTTCTCTCCTTGTAATGTGCTCTTTTGCTATAGTAAAATGATTTTACACCCGTGAGCAAATAGTATTTTAAGCTGTATCCCTTCAGTAATTCATATAAGTTTCCCGCTTTCAATCTATGATAATTCTGTTTAAAATTTAGAAAACGTTCAAAATATTTATATTCTTTTCGTTATATATCATTGTCAGCCATTATAAGACATCTACCGTCTCTTAAGTTACAATATTCTTCCCAATCCGTCTTTCATTACTAGTTCACAAATTCTCCCATCACATTTAAGCAACCAATTTCACTATAACAAAGCATTTCATTTTGTTACTTTATTTTTTATAGATTCGTTGGGGAGAAGATTCTTGCCAATCTTTAGTGCATCACACCTCTTCCTGAACATACCAAATAACCTAAGGCCCTTTCTACCACATATTCGCCTGTCATTCTTTAATACTTCCTCTTGTATATCATTTATACCTGAATATTTTAACCTTCTTGTCTTTTGCAAAGAATCCACGATTTTATTTTCAACTTCCCCCTATTTCCTACTTCACTTCTAACATTCTCTTCTGCTTCATTTTCCTATTTTTCATCTCCTCTTCTGTTCTTACTATATTTAGCACAATCCCTATAATGCCACCTTCATTTTACTTCCCTGTCAATGTGAACCACATTCTTGTACGTAGCCTTAATTAACAATTGATAGAATCTTTCTCTTGTTTTTAAGAACCATCTTTATTTCGTTCAAAACTGTTTACACTAATCTTAATAACTTCTTTTGACTGATTCTTATACTATATATTTCATCCACCCTTCTCTTATTCCTTCGTTTTGTATTCTCTTATATCCCACCCCATTTGTTTTATCCTATTTAGGGTCTCATATATATTCTAAGGATTTTTTTCTTTATATCAAAGCATTCAATGCAAAGCATTCAACTTCACCACTTTCCTTGCTTTTAACCTTTTCCATAAACCTTATTCAAACCACTCGCATACCATTCATACAACGTTCTTTTACCATGAAATTTTGATTTTGTCATATAATGACTTGACATAGTACATTCAAATCCTACAATCTATTTATTCCTTTTCGTGTTTAATACACATAATTTGTATAGCAGAGCTCGTTTATCAATAACTCAACTTTTCTTATCCACATAATGTTATCCACATGCAAACAGTTCGAGAAGTTTTCTCCATTTTCATTTTTGCCTCGAACACTCCAAAGGTCCAATTTCTATTTCCTAATTAACGCAACCCACAATTCTATATATATTTAATCCTCTTTTAATCATTCTAAAATAGTTGTTTAATTTCACCCAAATTATATATCTCTTGCCTCTGCACTATCATTTACTATGCTCATAAACACCCAATGTGTGTGTGTGTGTGTGTGTGTGTGTGTGTGTGTGTGTGTGTGTGTGTGTGTGTGTGTGTGTGTGTGTGTGTGTGTGTGTGTGTGTTTTGACTGAGCGAAAATGAGTGGAGAGTGTTTGTGATTGGTTAAAGTTAGATTGGTTACTTACCAGTCTCAAGGGTTTCTCGTACCAGTTTTCATTAAATCCCAAATCTGGGTCGTCTCTCGGCGCTAATCGGAAATCCCAGAATCCATCTAGACTTTTCACTTCTCTGCTTTCAGACTCACGGGGGTATAAACCCCCGTATGTATCCCCAAGACCCACTCGGGTGATGGAGAAAAGAGTAATTACTTTAAAAATAAAATTCATTTTTTAGCTAAACCTGTTTGAAAAATACTAGTATTAGTTTCTCATATAATATTGATACGAGAACAGTATTTACTGAGCATACCAATATCCTCATTAAATAAACCAACTTTATGCATAATACCTTGACCACATCCGCCATGAGAACTCCCATTAAATAACCTTCGTAACCTTAAGTTTGAAAATCAAAGTTTCTCATTCGAGTCCGTTTCAATATATACTTTTTTTTTTTTTTAATTAATTTTTTTTTTTTTGTGCAATGTAGGTTTTAAAATTTGCCAAACTTGTACATTAATTAGGTCGAAAATTGCTACTTGCTAACTTATAATGTTAAGTTGGCTATAAAATACTCTTCTTAATAAGTAAAAATTAATAAGTATACAAATTAGTTAATAAATAATGAATATAAATAGAAAAGTAAATGAATAAATAAATAAATATCTAAATAAATAAATAAATAAATAAATAAAACAGGTTGTAAGCAATATTAAGCAAAATTAAATATCCAAATATTAAACCTAAAACGAATTAAAATTTCGTCTATTAAAAAAAAACAAAAAGAAATATCAATTGATTGATTATCACACTTGTCTGTGAATTGAAAATCAATCAATAAAAATAATCAAATGTAATATAGGTTATCTGAGTATTCTCAACCACTTGTTCTATTTGTCTCTTTTTGTTCTTTTTTTTCAGAGTAAATAATTATTTCGACTAAGAACCCTTCTACGATGAGCAATATATCCTGTCCCCCCTTTGATTTGAGAAGCTAGAAAGAGAAACTATGTCTGATGCCTTTAAGCATGTCGAGTTATAGCAAAATTTTATATGATTTTTTTTTGGACCCCTAAGATTTCGAATAGAGCATAGAGCAGAGGTTCTCAAACCTATTTCGTCTACCGCCCACTTTGGAAATCAATTATTTTTCAGCGCCCCCCAAATTTTTTTTTTACCAGAACTTAAAAACCACAATGACATTCATTACTTTAAATATATATATATATATATATATATATATATATATATATATATATATATGTATATATATAAATATATATATATATATATATATATATATATATATATATATATATATATATATATATATATATATATATATATATATAAATATAATAATAATAATATATATATATATATATAATATTATAAAACTAAAACTTATACAATCAAACAGCGTTGGAATGAACTAAAATTACTAAATGATCGATGTTGTGTAGTAGGGTAGGTTTTAATTTCAGTGAATTTTAAAATATTAAGTAGATGAAATTACAAATCAGCCATCGCCCCTAAACCACTTCAACACCCCCCA
>JABUQX010023703.1:0-5000 GCA_015478945.1 Trachelipus rathkii
TAAATTCATTATTAAACATTATTATTATTATTATAATATTATTATTATTATATATTATTTTATTATTATTTTATTATTATGATTAATGATATTATTATTATTAATATAAAATTTATTATTTAGTGAACGTTTAAAAATCAGAAAACAAATATTTGTTTCATTTAGTTAGGGGAATAACAAACATTTTTTTCCAATTAAAGAGAAAAATAAACTCGATTTGACACATGTTTTGGGTGTTTCAAATGGTTTTCAAAAATGGAAAAACGTTTTTCCATTCGTTCGTCTAAAGCTGAACAATTAATTGTAATTTTGGCCAGCAAACATGTTTGATTTGCATGTTGGCAACACAAAAGGAAATAATAAAATGTTTCTTATTTCATCTCGAAAGGCGCGTCCTTATACAGATAATGTGTTGCATCTTTGTAAAAGGCTTTGATGGGAGACAGGCGTATTTGTTTTAGGCACTTTAGTTTGTTAAAGGTAAGGCCAATCGTTAAAAAAGTTCTGTTTAAAAAAGACTCCGTCGCAATTTTTTGTGTCTGACTGTCTCATTTATAATCTTATGATTACTTTTCCTTAACTTATGTAAAGTAATGGTAATTTCCTTAGTTTCACATTTCGTTAAATTTAAGAGATAAAGTTAAAAAGGAATAGTAGGATATTAGCATTCACGAATTGCTTTATATTATTTATATATATTAATTATTATTATTATTATTATTATTATTTATTATTTATTATTATTAGTTATATATATTCGGATAATATTATTATCTATGTATTTTTATTAGTAATGTAATATGATGTATTTTGAGACTATTGTTATAATTAATATATTCTGCATTATTATGAATCTTTGTAATAGGATTTGTTATTGATTTGGAGTATTAGTTGATGTTAGGTGTAGTTAGTAGTTGTATTAGTGTATTATTTTTGTTATAATTATTATTATTATATTAATTCTTATTATTATTTAAATTATTATTAATTAATTATTTTTAATATTATTTATTCATTGATTTTCCAATAGGTAATCAAAGGACAAAATGTGTGCAAGTGAGTTGCGATGTCTATTTCACATACTTACTATATGGAAGGGTAATGATTATTTTTGTTGATTTTGTATGCTGATTTGGTGTACTTGAAATTGAGTATGAATAGTTTCGTCAATGATATAGAAAAGATGTAATGTCTCTTAAGTTATTTATGACTAAACTGTGGTTATTTCTTTGGTAATGTTATAATAAATACGTCTTATAAGAAATATATTTTTTATTATGATGGCTTTTAAATATTTAAATCAACGATGGTTTTGTTTATTATCATTTTATATATTTAATTTGTTTATTTCGAGTGAAGAGTGTGAGGATTATTATATTAATATTATTATATAATTTATTGATTATTATATTATTATTATTATTATTATTAATTTATTTTTATTATATTATTATACTGTATTAAATTATTATCAGCTATTATTTATTTATTAATTATTATTTATTATTAATTAATTATTATTATTATTTATTATATATAATGTAATGTATTATATTGATAATAGTTTGAAGGAAGTAGTATTATTAGTATTAGTAAACTTAGGTATTAATCATTTTGTTATTAATACTGGGTTCTGAGATCATCATTTGTCTATATATCACTGTTAGTTATTTTAATTAAGTTATTAATATATTATTATTATTATATATTATTAATTTTGGATATATATTTATTATTATTATTATTATTATTATTATTATTATTATTATTATTATTATTATTATTATTGATTATTGATTATTATTATTATTATTATTAAAAAATTAATTATTATTATTATAAACATTTATTTTTATTATTTTAATGAGTTATTAGGAGATAATTCATTAATTTATTATTATTATTATTATTATTATTATTATTATTATTATTACTTGATTATTATTATTTTCGATAGTATCCTAAATGACTATTTTCCACTTGCCTTTATATGTTTTGGTTTCATTATTTAAATAGTCATGACTAGTTCTCGGCGGTCTCGCCCCTTCCCCGGCCTCATATACTCCCTCCTAGAATCCTCCTCTCTCCCCCTCTTTCCAGCACTCTTCCTCTCCTTCTCTACGTTAAATGAGAGTTCCAATGAAGAACTTTCTTAGATTCTTCGTCCCTTATCCTATTAATTTACATGATCTCGTTTACGTCTTGATTTTTCTATGGATATCGGAAAGAAAATATTTTAGGTGACCTTGAGTGATGAGGTATCCCCCAGGATTCTAATTTATTGGGGAGGGTCTTTGACCTCCTTTGTATCCCTTATGTTATGATTTCTTATGGAAGAGACTATATATTGTTATGACAGGAACGATTGTCTTATTCCATTTCCTTATATTGCTTCAATCAATTATATATGATATTAGTAGTATATATTAGGTTATAATATATATATATATTAAAGTATAATATATATATATATTATGATATATATATATAGTATAATATATATATAAATATATATTATATATATATAATATATATCATATTAAAACATCAACAACAACGTTTATTTCTATTAGGGGCAATTAAAAAAATATAGCTGTATTTATAATGATTCACACCAAATTCATTCTTTATGTATCTTGTGAAGGTAATTCTCTCTCTACACATCACACACACACGGACACACACACTCGAGTCGTACATAACTACACTTAAAGCCACATGACACACACAACACACACACACAGCAGTTTTTCGAAAAAAACAACTCTAAATATTTCTCACTGTCTTTTACAATATTTTTTAGAAGTTTTTTTAATTTTCTAGAGATGTTCCTTAAAGAAGATTCTTGACTTTGCTTTCTCTATTTACACACGAGAGTCAATTCTCTAGGAGGTTTTTATTGGGTTCTGAAGTTGGTTTTCTAAGAAACTATTATACAACCAAAGGGTGTGTTTTCGTTCCATTAGTAGAGTACGTCCGCAAACATGGAAATGAATGCACCAACAATGCTCTCGTTCAAAAACAATATTTAGTTTTCGGATCATTCCACGTATTATTCCCTACACTCTTTAACCGCCTCCGTCACTTCTTATACCGAACGGGCTTTTATAATTATCCCTATTGTTCTACTAATAGAATTCATTAACTTATATTATTAGCTTATTGTTTTTATTATTTTTAATCAAATACTGATTATAGGGTGGTTTAAAAAGCACTCTGCTTTGCCCTCGGCTGTCCCTTTTTTTGGAGTGATTCTTCGTTGAAGGAAATATATCGACGAGAATGTTTCACATGAACATTCCACGAGTTTTGAAGTTTGTTTGCTTCTGTTTCATTGTTCTGTTTTATTCGAGCATAATATCGTCCTCAATCCACAACTTGCAAAAGGTGGGTTAATTCAACACACATTCTCTAAATTAACTGTCCCAATTATTTTTGAGCAAATGTTAACCTCAATATACAACTGGTGTATCAGGGATGTCAAACCTTTAACCTGGAATTATATTACATTTTCTTTCCCCTTGTAAAATTCTTGTTGTTCCCTGCTTTTGGTAACGCAGAAGTGACATAAATAAGAAATACTTTAACCACTTATACTTGGTTTTTCTGACACAATAAATTATCATGTAAATTTTTTAGAACCATTTTTTTTTTTTCTTTCCCATGTAAGTTTCATATATGCTGAGACATTTGTGTGTTTAAGGTTTATGTTATCAAATGAACAAACTCAATCCCGCACAAAATTTCTTTTTATAATCGAGAATGCAGAATGTTATTATTATATATATTGTTATTATTAATAATTATATTAATTATTATTATTATTATTATTATTATTATTATTATTATTATTATTATTATTAGTTGTAGTAGTGTAAGTAGTGTATATAGCTGTAGTAGTAGCAGTAATAGTAGTAGTAGCATGAGTATGGGTGGAAATGTTTATGATTGAAGCCTTCCGAAATTTTTATGAACTGCTTACTCATTTAAGACAAATTTCCTACATGACTTTCGACACGTCTAAATATATTATAATAATAATAACCTTAATCTAATAATAATAAATCTGAACCGTCCGGGGGGGTATACACCATATAAATTATGGAGAGATGAAATTAGAACATCTGCTGGAGTAACGAGGCAAGGCATAGTCATGAAATGGAGAACAATCTGGGAACGTCTAGGAGAGGTATATATATATATATATATATAATATATATATATAATATATATATATATATATATATATAATATATTAATATTATATAGTATATATATATTATATATATATATATATATAGAGAGAGAGAGGAGAGAGAAGAGAGAAGAGAGAGAGAGAGGAAAAATATTTAAAAAATTAGTTTAAATAAATTTTTAAAACTAAACTATTTGCATTTTTTTTTAATTGAATGTGAGAATAATGTTGACCTTTTTAAAATATTTTCTGTAAAAGGTTTACGAATTATAAACTAAAAAAAATACAATAAAGAAAAGAAAAGAAAACAAAACATGCCGATAAAGACAATTGAATTGGTCAAGCAAATCCTTTATTTTTCCCTTGAAATGGGAAATAAGAAAAGAAATAAGAAATTGGTTGTTTTTTCAGCGTCAAAAATGACGGGAACAATCGATTGTGATGACGCGTTGCATTTATATCGGTATAAGGAAAGAAATAGGCCGGAGGGAGTAGGGCGAGCGAAATATTTTATTATATTTTCGTTTTTTATTTTTATTTCTTGTTCAGTCGGTCTCATATAATAATAATAATAATAATAATAATAATAATAATAATAATAATAATAATAATAATAATAATAATAATAATAATAATAATAATAATAATAATAATAATAATAATAATAATAATAATAATAATAATAATAATAATAATAATAATAATAATAATAATAATTAAAATTATATTCAGAGTTTCTTTAATATGAACTTCACACTATTTCCTCAATTGTTTAAATTTTCTCATTTTCGTCAAAAAATTTTGG
>JABUQX010023703.1:10000-12500 GCA_015478945.1 Trachelipus rathkii
ATTTATTATATTTATTATTATATTTTATTATTTATTCATGTATATTATTATTATTATATTTTATAATTATTATTATTATTATTATTATGTATTATTATTATGTATTATTTATTAATGGAAGGAATGCAACAGTATATATATATATTAGATTATAATATATAATATATAATATCTATATATATATATATATATATATATATATATATATATACTATATATATATAATTAGTATATATGAGCTAACCTTGAAATCTGTGGAATATCACCTTCGCTAACTCCTCTACCCTAACATTTACTTTCTTGTCTGAGACCAGCTAGCCAGGGGATTCTTTTTCAAAAATAAACTTAATATCCGTTCCAACTATAACCTTTTCTATAATTTCAGACTAAATGGTGGAGTCTGTGCATATATAAACATTAACACTCCTGTAACACGTCTTGAGAATCTTGAATCTTCTAATTTCGATGTTCTGTGGCTTAAAATCTTTCTCCTACTAACTACCTTTATCTTGTGTTTCTGCTACTGCTCCCCTAACGGAACAGATTTTCAACCTCCTTTTTTGAATATCTTACCACTTCTGGTGAGACTGTTAGCATTGCCCAAGTAAAAGCTGAGATCAGCTATTAGGTGATTTCAACGTACAATCACACTGAGTGTTTGGGCTCCTCTCATACTGATGCAGGAGGGGAGGAGCCAAAAACAATTCATATTCTTCAACCGATCTGGAAACAGTGTAATATAAGAACCCTACACTACATACCAGATCGTCCTAACAAATTTTGAACACGCTTGATTTATGTTTCACCACTACTCTTCTCCGATATAAAATACACCATTGTTCCCTCCCTATCGGTAACTCTGACGCACAATCTGTAGCTCTTAATTTAAAAACTTTCTACAGCAGCTACATGCCCCAAACGTACTTTCTGGCACTTTAATCGGGCTAATTGGAGATCGTTGCGTCGTTTTCTTTGCAAACTATGCTTGGAGTGAATCTTGCTTTGACTCGGAGGACGCTTCGGTCACCGCTGAAAAGGTGGGAGCCGTAATCGTCGAGGGCATGAGCGGGTTTATTCGCTTGCTTCACTAAAATCTTTTTCCTTTAAAGCTCTCTTCAATCTTTCATTATCTCGGCTCATTCAGGAGAGGACATTGCCTATGCAGGCATGGAAAACTCTCGTTCTCCTTCACTCTTACTAAGTTCCATTCTGCTTTCGAACGTTGCAGAGCTTATTATTCCGACAAGGCTAAGCGGCGCTTTCCCTAAAAGAAAAGTGCGACAAGCCTACTTGGCTCTCCCACTGATAAAAATTTCTGGCCTCTTGCCAAAAACATCTCTAACCCTTTTGTAAATCGCTCTGACGGTTCTGTAGCTAACTCTCCTACTGAAAAGGCTAATCTCTTCGGCCTCCTTTTTTCATCAAATTCTACCCTGGACGATTCCAGCATCCCTCCTCCTGCTTCTTCTCCTCTCAGGTTTCCTATGCCTCTTCCCGCGATTACGCATGATCGGGTGCATGGGATTCTGAGATTTATGAGTGTCAGGAAGGCTAGTGGCCCGGATGGCATTCCTCCCCGTGTTTTAAGGGAGTGTGCTTCCGAGCTGGCCCCTGTCCTCGTTCAACTCTACTCTCTATGCCTTAATACTAATACATTTCCTCAGTGCTGGGAAGCGCGCCATATGTCCAACCCCAAATACCAAAAAAGGGAACCAATCTCAATCCTCCAACTATCGTCCTATAGCTCTCACTTGTAATTCTATCTAAATCTTTGAAATTCTTCTTAACTCTTCATTTTCCTGATCATCTGGAGTCTCATTCCTTCTTTCAGATCATCAGTATGCTTTTCGATCCTCGAGGCACTGTGTGACTACTAATCCTAATCTTACTGATTTATGTCTTCTGCCCTTAGGACTATCGGGAGTCTTGGGTGTGGCACTCGAATATACCAAAGCCTTTTGAATCGAGTATGGCAGCGTCGCTACTCTCTAAGCCACGCCCTTCCTTTGGGTTTCCTCTTCTTACTTTGCTTACTCTTGTCAAGTTTTTCTCTCTTGGTCGCTCCCATATCAGCACTCGTTGACGGAGCGACTTCTTCCTCCTTTCCTGTTAATTGTGGTGTCTTCAAGGTTCTGTTTTATTCCAACTTATGCTTACTTTTCCATCAACGATTCGGCTCACGCTGTACTTCTAACTCTGTTCATTCTTATGGCCGATGGACTCACTCTCCATTCTTCCACTCATTTCAAAATCTGCCCTCTTTTGCATCTAGAAGTTGCCTCTCGTCTTCCAGCTTTCCGATTCTAATTCTTGCCGACCTGGATGGGATTTCCCGGTGGGACCACGCAACAACCTTGTGAAATTCAACTCTTGAAAAAAACTCAACTACTTTACATCTCCCTCTCAAAAACACCTTCCTAACTTTCCTATTTTTTTTTTTCGACGGTTCTAACGCCTCACCTGTTGACAACATAAACATTCCTGGTATGAACATAAACAA
>JABUQX010023704.1:0-17500 GCA_015478945.1 Trachelipus rathkii
CATTAACAGATCTCGTGACAGCGAGCACTGATACTGAAACGGAAATATGGTGCCCGGGAATGTTTTTTATGGCCACCTGCAAATAATAATGTTTTAGTAATCAGATCAAAAAAGTTCATCATTTTGCCGACAACAAAGAGATTCAAAATATTTGCAAAATTTTTAACATAGACTCTAATATATATATATATATATATATATATATATAATAATATATATATATCTTAATAATATAATAAATAGATATATATATATATAATATATTATAATATATATATGATATATAATATATATATATTATATAATAAATAAGTATATATATATATATTAATAATATATATATATATATATATTAACCCAAAATGTCAAGACTAAATGACATTTGAATTTCAATTGATTTTTTTAGTGCCATCCCTGTCTAAGACTAAATACATGCCTAAATATTGTACATTGAGTTTTTAATAAATTTAAGGATGA
The DNA here is from genome assembly GCA_015478945.1 of Trachelipus rathkii. NCBI lineage: Eukaryota > Metazoa > Arthropoda > Malacostraca > Isopoda > Trachelipodidae > Trachelipus > Trachelipus rathkii. Next base: position 478 of record JABUQX010023704.1, read on the forward strand.
AACAAATAAACCTTAGGGTCTGTAGCCTCTAATTTGTGGAATTGCGTGAATTCTGCGGATATTGCGATTCCGCATTCCGCATTGGCGATTCCGCGAATTCCGCAATTGCGGAATGATTTAGGGCATTCTGCTAACTGCAATTCCTGCAACTTGTTCATCAATGTATCTGCAATCGCCAATCCGCAACTTTTTTTGTAGTGCCGCAATTGCGGAAATTGCGGAATTGCGGACCTTACAATTTGCGAACGCGCCACCTCTGAGTATATATTATACTATATATATATATATATTATATATATATATATAGTTATATATTATATATATATAATATATAATATATATACATATATATATATATATATATATAATATTATATATATATTATAGTATATAATATATAATATATAGTTATATATTATTATATATATATATATATAAGTATATATATTTATATATATATAATATATATAGTAATATTATAAAAAATAATGGGAAAGTAAAGAATTACTGCCTTCTCCCGGGATTGAATCCACCGAATGTATGCGAAACCTCTGAGGAACAATATGCCTCAATGCTTTACGACTGATCCGATCCGCAACCCAAAAAAGTGGTAAGAATAGTGTTGGGAGGGCTTCAGTCGTAAAGCTCGAGCATATTGTCTCATTTCGCCAAAATTAAGTTCTTAAATACAATTAAACTTAAAAAGTTCTAGAATACTCCTATACTTATTAAAAAGATCTAAAATATCCCTAAGCTTATTAAGTTGCAATATTCCAAACTACCTATAAACATATAGAACGATATAAATATTACATAAATATATATATATATATATATATATATATATATATATATATAAATATATAATATATATATATTATATATATTATTACAACAAAGGTGGGCACAGTTAATAAGGAAAGCTACACGTCGTTTAACTTTAATCGCTAAACGAAAAAATTAACGAACGTTTATATCATTAAGGGTTTATGTTTATCGGTAAGAGAATGTAAGAGAAGTAAACGTTATATCCGTTTAACGGTTAACCGTCCTTCACAATATTAAGATATGGTTAATAATTATGTTAATGTTTCTTTATATAATAATATCCTAACAATATAATAATGACATTATAGCTTATAGCACAAAATTAAGTTAGCTTTGACCTACATGCTAATGCCCTTGCCGCTGGGCCGGAAGAATATCTTCCAAAGCTAAATACCTTTATTAATTTTTAATACCACTGCTCGAAATGTCCTTAAAGAATTTCATCTTGAAGCAATTTTTAACTGAAAAAAATTATAATTTTACATACTATTCCACAGCATATCATACATCGAAAACGTGAAGAAAGTAAGTTGCAGTAGTTTTCGAAATTGCACTTTGGTCCCAGGATATCGATTCCTGATAGCGACAATACCGGCGCATGCTCGCGCCATCTCAGATGTTGTCTTTCATCTAGCGCGTGCGCCAACATAGCGACAATGGCGAGTCTGGAGCGTAAGCTTTCTGGTGATGTCTAACAATTTGCTAAGTGTGAATCGGTAATTACGATTCAACGTGCGTATTTACGTTTCCAATGTGATCCTTCATGTGGCAAAAACATTCGCCGAATGGTAAAGTAGCAACATTTGCAACTAATGGTGCTTTGTAGAAGCAAAGACAGACGCCCCAAAGTGACTGTCAGATGGTGAAGCTGGTATCAGGGCCTTCGTTGTCCTTATAGTCCTAAGAAATGCCGTTCGAAGAGCAAGTCACCGAACGAAGTGCGCAAAAAACGAGGTGGTGGAAAGGTAGTAAGGAAACGTTTACACATGCATGCATCACCGTCTATGAAAGCTTGTGGTGCATGGCTTTACCGCCCGACCGAATAGCTTAACGGTTTACCTTGAGCTTGTGCAGTGGTAGGTCGAAACGAACCGATGAACCTTCTAGATCGTGTAGTGTTTTTAGGCGAATGAGTCCTGACCTTTCATCGTCAGGGTAAGGTGAATGCCTCATATATGTTCGTATCAGGGGCTCTGAAAATCCCAATAACTTGTAGAGACGAAACGTGTATCCCAAAGGTTTAACTTTTTCTGCGCCAATATCCCAGCGCCACGTCTACGGACCTTTCTTTTCGCAGAAGCAACCGTAAGAGCAGAGGTCGCCTATCTCGATATGTTACAGCAATGGCTCTTTCCACAATCATTAGAGGATGAAGCGGTAAACCTTTATATGGCAGCAAATGGAGCCCCGCCACATTGATCCACAATGTGCGAGCGTGGTGTGAGACGACTTACTCCCGAATCGGTGCGTTGTCATAATGTCCAAGACGACAGAACGCTCTAGTATACTTGCCCTCCTTCCCTCTCCCGGATCTAGACGCATGCGATTTCCTTCCTATGGCTGCCTCAATTTAATACCAGAGTTGATAACGTGTTTTCAGTATTGAACATTCCGTTCACTTCATATACTCGGATCTTGTTTAACCAATGTTGGGAGAATTGATAATCTGCTGAATGGATTCCCTATTAACGAAGGGGGCACATATTGAACATATGAAAGGAAAAACTCTGTTTACAATGACTCTTTCACGTTAATGGTTGATATGCTGTTGATAATGAATTAACGGCTGTTGATAATAAAGCATTGAAACTGGGACACTTTCTTTTACGGACACCTGAGTAGTGATATTATTGTAGAAATTAATAGGTATATTGGTCAACTGAGAATTTTAATACCAAATAGTGTATATTATTTTAACATAGGTTACAACGCTTATGCCGGCCTATTTCTTATATTTTTTCACTAGTCGCAAAAGAAGCAAGTTCTAGTAACTAACAGGAAAGAAGTTAATGACTCATTGAATCGGGCAAAGCACTATCTCTGTTTTTCTGTCAGCGAACCAAAGTAAGAAATTGGAATACAGCAAAAAAAATAGTCAAAACATTTCTAAACGGGGTAATATAACCGTGTAAGAATAACACATTTTGAGCCATTGAGGAGGAGCGTTTAGAAAATTTTGGAAAAATAAAGTTTATGTTATCGATGTCCTTTTATAAATCTATCAAATTAAAATAATATCTAGGAAAATATTTTTATAAACTCGTAAATAAAGTAACGCATTAACGGATTATGGGGAAAATTTAGCTCGTTATAGTCCGTTACTTCGTTGTGAAATTAACGAAATGCGTTTAAAGTTACCACGAAAAAGATTAACCGAGTTAATTAAGCGGATTAACCGGCTTTCATACGCGTTTAATGCCACCTTTTGTTTTATATATATAATATATTAAATATTATATATACTATATATATATATATATATATATATAATATAATATATATATAAAATATATTATAATCTAATAAAATATATATAATATATATATTATACTTAAAAATAATATATATATAATATATATATATATATAGTTAATATATAATTAATATATTTAATGAATATATATTATATAATAATATATATATATACTATATGTTTAGTCCTTAGCAAAGACCTCGGCCTGTCACGGAAGCCAGCATCGATTTCCCGAAGCAGTAAACTTTCAAAAAAGTACACCATCTCCCATTAGAGAAGTATCGCAGGGCCAGTGCATCATCGCTCTCAGGGCTCGCTCTAAACACATCATCAAGCTACGTCTTCTCTCGGCTTCACTTCCTCCACTTTCCGACCTGCACCTTCTTATTCGCCCACACTCGTTAATTCTCCCTGCATCTTTACTATTTGCTCCAACCATCTCAATCTCGTCGAATCTATCCTGTTCAACACTGATTCCAACTCCAACTATCTCCCTACCCCATTCGTTTTTCACTCTATCTCTCCTCGTCTTTCCCACCATCGTCCTCAACACCTTCATTTCCGCAACTTCGATCCTTTTGTCCTAGTATGTTGAAATTTTTTATTTCATTTACTCATATCCTTACAAGTGAATTTAAAATTTAAATATGGTTTATTCCCTTTTTTGGTTTTTTGATATACTTTTACCTGCCTAAATATCCCTTACACCTAAAGAATATTTGGACGTGGCCTTCTTGTCGCCAAGGTTACATACTTCCTTTGCCTCGCATTTTTTTTTAGACTTGGCTATACACAAACTGATCCACATTCCTCAATCTTTCATCATCAATGCCGACCTCCTTCCACCTTCCTCCTTTCCTCTCGCCACTTCTCGTTAATCTCTTTGTCTTTCCGCATTCTACTCTAAACCAACCTTCTTCACAAGTTCTAAGCAAAACTCTCCATAAATCTCTTCAACACCCTTTCTTTCCTTCCACCCAGCCACGCCAAACCGTCCGCAATACACCATTTTTAAATACACCTAAATCCAAAAAAGAAAAAACGAAGTTTTTATGGGAAAAAATTTTCCCTGCTTGAATTTTTTTTATCACTACATCCAAGAAAACCTGATAAAGAGTAACTTTGGGGACTAGAACCACCGCCCTGTCATCAACTCACTGTTCTCAACCATTCTAACAATCCTTTATTCATTTTTACACCCAATTTCTCACATTCAGCATTCACGCTATAACAAGCTTTTAACATACTCTCACCCAGTCTTTCCTCCACCCGTACATCCTCCCCCAACATCCTCCAGAATCTTGCTCTAGGTACCAAGTATCGTAAGCCTAATTGCTATAGTCTAATATATAGTATATATATATATATATAATAGTAATAGGATAATATATATAATAATATACAATATAATATATACTATAATATATATTAAATATATAATATCTTATAACTATATAATATATATATATATAATATATGAAATATATATAATTATTGTATTTTAACAACGTTACTCCTTCAGAGTCCAAGAATCTAAATTTTATATTTAATAAAATTCCAACCAACTCTTCATCATATATTGCTTAAATGCAAACAGCCAGGTCCGAGTACTCCTGAGACCTTTCCTGTAAGTCCCATTAATGTTCCTCCATAAAGACTGTTTTCTTATCACATGCCTCGAACTTTTGTTTTTTCAAAATCCTTTCATACACCTTTTGCTATGTGATCCAAGAAATCTAATCCCTCTATATTCCATGCATACACACAACTCTCCTGTATCCTTCCTTTTCCTACAAATGAGCACAAGATCACCAATGCTTTCCCGAGTCTCATAGACAACTTCACCCTCTCCTCGACCAACATTTTTTTAAAATGTTATTCTATTTTCTTCTTCAATTCCTTCTCCTCCTTACCCTTTCGACTCTATTTGCATTCTCATATTTCACCAACGTGCTCTCCTTTTTACTTATTTCTTGACAAAACTTCCTCATTATTTCCCTATCAAAAATTTAACTCTCCTCCTTCGTTTCCTTTCCCACATATTACTCCTCTTCCCCAGCTCTTCCTTCTTCTACATATATAGGAGACTAAAATATTCAGTCCCTCTCTCATTTACCTCTTCCTATACTGTAAGTACCTCTAGCTCCTTCCTTATTTTTATACTATAAAGTTTCTTCTTTGATTCTTATACGTTTTTGCTAATCTAAATATATTCTTCTTTCCATCTCTGCATCTTTTCCGCCACCAGCTTTCCACTATCTCTGGTCTGTTTCTTTCTATCACGTATACAGATAATCTCTGTTCTGTTCTTCCTCTCAGCCACCTTTTCATTTTCTCGTTCTTTTCACCCACTGGCCTCTTCACTTCCTCATTCCACCACATAGTTTTTTTTCCTCGTTCTTCCACTCCACCTCACTATCCCAACATTTCTTCCGCTGATTTACTAATAACTTCCTTCAAATTCATGTTAATTTCTCCCACATTCTTCAACTTTATTTTCTCCACATATTCCTCCCTCTTTACTGGCCTCAACTTTAATTACTTTCCTTTTTTCTCCAACCTGCCACTGTTTAATGTGCTATTCTTCCAGCAACCACCAGTCTATGATCGGAGTTAAAACTGACTCCAAGAAGCACTTAAAATTAACACCTTTCACCCTTCTGGAATCAGACACTATGAAATAGTCAATAATGTTTTGGCTCAAGTTTTTACGGTGTTTGAGTTCCACCTATACTCTCGTGAACCTATGAGACTCTCAATGCTTGAAGAATCCATTAATAATTTTTAAATTTTATCTCACCCTTAATATTTTTATGTAATTTTTATAATATACGTAAAGAAGTCTATCAGAACATCGATTCTCAAATAATGATGGTAAAGATTGTGAAAAGTGCAGGGTTGGGGATTTCTTTTGATTTTTTAGAAAAAAATAAAATTTTGATTTTTTGATTTATTGAAATTTTTTTGATTTTTTTGATTTTTTTGATTTTTTCAATGTCTTTACGTCTGCGAACATATATATATATATATTATATATATATATATTTATATATATATATATTAATATAAAATATAATATAACATTTTATATAATAACTATATGTATATATAATATAATATATATAATATATAATATAGATTATATTAGATAATATATATATATATTATAGTTATATAATATATACTATATTATATTATATAGATATATTATAATTATAGTATTATATATAATATTAAAAATATATATAAATCTATTATATATAAAGGAAGAAGAAAGTAAACATTTTATATAATCTTTTGTCTCAGTCAACCCATAAAAAATCAGAATTAAGAATAATTTTTCAATAATAATAATTAATGTAATTCATTGAATATTAATTATAAATTAAGAAAGGCCACAATGGGCCTACCTAACTGTCTCCAGTCAACCAACAAATTAAAATTAAGAATAATAATTAAAAAGCCGCTTTGGCCCCTCTAGAATATGTCCACAGTCATCCTATTAAAATTAATAAGAATAATTAATTCAATATATTGCATGGGCCTAACTAGACTGTCCCAATCAACCATAATAATTAATAATTAGAAGCTGCATTAAACCCTCTAGAGTGTCCCAGTCATATCGGCCATAAAATTTTTACATAATAAGTCCTTAAGAGCCCTAGGTCCTCATTTTATAAGAACTTCCAGTCAACCAAAAAAATAATAATTAAGAAGCCTTATTGGCCCCTCTAGAATGTCCACGCAATCCATAATATATATTATAATAAGAATTAATTACTTAGAAGCCGTATGGGCCTATCCTAGACTGTCTCAGTCAACCAATATTAATTAATATCAACCAATAAAAATTAAGAATCCGCATTGACCCCTCTAGAATGTCCCAGATTCAACTCATAATAAATAAGAATTAAGACTTTTAGACTGTTCCCAGTCAACCAAAAAAAATAATAATTAATATAAAATAAGAATAGAACCTAGAGGCCGACTATGGTTCCTGTTATTTAGACTGTCCCCAGTCCGACCAATAAAAAATTAAAGTAATTGATTAATTAAGAAACCGCATTGGCCACTCTAGAAAGTCCCAGTCCAACCCATAATACATAAATAATAAGAATATTACTGTAAGAAGCACATGGGCCTACTAAGACTGTCCCAGTCAACTCAATATAATTAGAATATAAATAATTAAAAGCCACATTGACCCCTCTAGCATTAGCATATCATAACTAACATATGAATAATCCCTGATGTCGTCACATGGTCCGTTTTAGACTGTCCCCAGTCCAAACCAATAAAAATAATAATTGAGAAGATACGCATTGGCCCTCTAGCATGTCCCAGTCAACCCAAAAAAAATTAAGAAACTAAGAATAATTTTTATATAAATAATTAATGTAATTAATGAATAGTATTGTATAATTAAAAGCCACCATAGAGCTATCCTAACTGTCAGTCAATCCATACAAAAATTTAATAAATAAGAATAACTAATATCAGAAGCTCCGCATGGGCCCATCTTAGACTGTCCCCATGTCACCATAACAATTAGTAATAAGAATAACATTATTCTTAATTATAATTAGTATTCATTAACTGGGACAGTCTAATAGGCCCATGCGGCTCTGAAATCGATATACTTATTAATCTATTGTATGGATTGTGACGGGACATGTCTAGAGTGGAGCATAATGCCGACTTTGTTAAATATATTCTTACAGTTATTAATTATTTAATGTTAAAATGGACATTCTAGGGAAGCCCATATGGCTTCTTAATTATAAATATCTTAATCCATATAATTAATAATAATAATATTCTTAAAAATTAATTTTTAATTCTTAATTTTTAATTAGTTGACTGGACATTCTAGAGGGCCAATGCGGCTACTCAATATTAATTTTTATTGTCGATCTGACATGTCTCAAAATGAACGCATGTGGCTCCTAAGTATTATTCTTATTAATTTATAATGAGTTTAACATGGCGACATTTCTAGAGGGATGAACTGTGACTTAATTATATTTTTAATTATTAATTATTATGGTTGACTGGGACAGTCAAGATAGGCCCATGGGGCTTCTTAAGTAGTTTCTATTTATATTTATTTATGGGTTGACTGAGACATTGTAGAGGGTCCAAAAAAGCTTAATTATTCAATATCTATTGGTTGAAACTCGGGACACGTCAGATAGGTTCCCATAACGGCTTCTTAAGTAATATTTCTTATATATTATTCTATTATGGGTTGAAGGGGTCAGTTCGAGGGGGCCAAACTGCGGCTGTCTTAATTTGATTATATTTTTATGGTTAGACTGGCGACTGGACAGTCTAGATAGGCCTATTGCGGCTTTTTAAGTATTATTCTTATTTAGTTGGTATGACTTGGACATTCTCAGAGGGTTAATGCAGCTTCCTTAATTATTACATCTCTGAATATAATAATTTAAGACGCTGCATCAGCCTCTCTAAGATTCCCTAGTCAACCCATAATACTATAAGAATAATACTTAAGAAGCCGCATGGAGTCCTATTTAGACTGTCCCAGTCAACCAAATAAAAAATAATATAAGAAGACTGCCTTGGCTACCAGACATGTCCCATCACTCAATACATAATAATAAATAAGAATAATATTTCTGCAGCTAACATAAATGGTCCTATTTAGACTGTCCAGCCAACCAATAAAAATTATATATATATATTTATATTAGTATATATATATAATATATTCATAGTATATATTATTTATATATAATATATAATATATATATATATATATATATTAATAATATAATATATATATAATATTATATATATATATTATATTAAAATAATATGTATATAGTATTAATATAATATATATAAATATATATAATATTATAAATATATATAAGATATAGTATAATATATATTATTATATATTATACTATATTATTATAGGGATATATTAATATTATAATATGAATATAACTATATCTATATAATTATTATATTATATTATATATATATTAGTTATACGTATATATATAGTATAAATTAAAATACAATTAAATTACAAATAAAAATTAAGAAACCATTGTCGCCTCTAGAATGTACCAGTCAACTCAAAATAAATTAAGAATAATACTAAGAAGCCGCATGGTCTTTTTTAGACTGACCCAGTCAACCAATAAAATTAATAAATAAGAATGCCGCTTTGGCCCTCTAGAATGTCCCAGTCAACTTCTTAATAAATATCAAGTGATAAATTAATACTTATAATTAAGAACCACATGGGCCTATCTAGGCCTGTCCCAGTCACCAATAATACTGAAATAATTACAAATATAATAACCCAGCCTTTAATAAAAATTTGTTCAAGTCAAACTTCATAATAACTTTTTTTATACTATAGAAGCCGCATGGTCTATTAGACTGTCCCATCAACCAATAAAAATTAATAAGTTAAGAAGCCGCATTGCCCCTCTAGAATGTCCCAGCAACCCATAATAAAATAATAAATATAAGAATGAAATACTTAAGCAGTCCGCATGGCCTACTAACAACTTCCGCGCCTATTCTTATCTCAAGCCAAAATTCTACCTTCCTTCGTTGCCTTTAACGTTGCGCCCTCTCCAGCATTATCTGTCTTTTCTAATAAGGGTGTAAAATTGAAGACAATTTTCAAATACTGGCCTATACTAACGTTTTTTAATATACTTTTATGAATCGATAATCATATATATAATAGTAATAGTATCCGGCATAAATATTTCAATTTTTACTAGTCTAGGTCCCTAGCTCTGGGTTCAAAATCTTACAATTGGAAAAAAATGAAACAGCAATCACTAAAGTAGTGTTACCAGATTAACGGAGGTTACAAATGTCAATAGGTGTTGCCTGAAAATCCAAAATATAGTTCAAAAACCGTCATAACAGATGATATCACGTTTTGATTTAATTGTTTCTTATTCTATTTAAGTTTAGATCACTTAAATATACAAAAAAATAAAAAAAATATTCTTTAAAAATATTAAAAAATCTCAAAAAAATAATAGAAAAAAATCAATAAAATCAAAATAATCATGATTTCCTTTATAAAAAATCAAGTAAAAACTCCCCAATTGTTTTTCTGCATTTGATTTTTTCGCGTGCATCTCGCTGATATAAAGACATACCAAAATTCCTAGTACTTAAATTTAGAGTTCTTAAAGTTATGAGTGCAGAGAACAACCTTGTTTCTCCTCAGACTTCTGGTGCAATTCCGATTTCGTTACTTGGAGAGTATACGTTTGTCCCACATACTAAACAGTCCGTTCACTCTCAAAGAAGAGGGTGGACGCAAGAGATATTATAAGCCAAATATATATTAATAATATTAATATATATAATGTTATATAATAATATATATATATATATAGTATTATATATATATATACTATTACAGTATATATATAATATATCTAATATATATATATATATTATATATATATTTAATAATATATATCTAGAAGAGGAATATGTGGCGAGGATGTCTAGAAGAAAGAGCTGAGCGCGACAGCGATGAATCCTTCTGAGAGAGAGACAATACGAAAAAGAAAGAAGATTATATTAATATATATAATAACAAAAGTATTGCAAAATGAGATTTTATGTTCCACATTTCTCTGCAAACTTCCACTACTTCTCACTTTCCTTTAACCATTTTGGTTCACTGACCGAAAGATTATTGTCATTTACATTTTTCTTTGTCTTTATCCTCTTTTCTTTAACTATGTCCTCAAATAACATGATGAAAACTAATTTTTAGACTCCCCCGATCAGTCTTCAAGCCGGTATTCAGATGGTGGAATTATCCGAACTATTTTAAAAAGTAATTCTTTTTCATGGGCAACTAACTCGTTTTATGTTTATGGATACTATTTATTTATTATTATTGAGTTTAATATTATCCAAAATCTTAATACTTTCTCACAAGATCGGCAGTAAAATTGACGAAGACGATTTGTGTTTCAAAAGTTGAAATAACAAGGCCTACCATATTATAATATATATATATATATATATATATATATATATTATATATTATATATATATATATTATACTATATATTTTAATAATAACTAATGATAATTATATATATTTATATATAATATATAATATATATATATATATATATATAGTATACTATAGTATAAATAATAAATATATCTAGTATAATATATATATATGATATTATTATAGTATATAATATATATAATATATATATAATATATAATATATATATATATAATTCAACCGCCACTTCTTTCCTCAAGTGGGGGTACGGCTGTGTTCCAACATGCACTGAAACAAAGCAAGTAGTAAAGATAGAATATATTGACGCAAAAGTGAAAAGAAAGCCCAGCTATACAGTTAAGTGAAGAACTCGTTGCGCAGTCAGTAAAAAATAAAACCATCATAGAGACTTTCACGGACCGCGACGTATCTCCCTATGGCAATCTGCGAGTCAATTAGGGTCATCCTTGCTGAAAGATGGGTCATAACCGTAACCCGCTCACAAAACCAACGCGATTCAGTCCTATTGATGCACCTTTACTTTCGCCTCCGCCAAACTCACATTCATCTCCTCAGGCACTCCTTTACCTAACCTCAGAATCGCACTTTCTTTCTACGGTCTCCCCAGCCGTCTGATTTTCCAGCACTCGACACTAAGTAATCTCCTTAATCCAGAACCGACTATCATCCATCCTTTCCTGTGACCTCAACATTATCTCGCTATGTACTTTCGAATTTATTCTCGTCATTTCTAATTTCTTCACAACCACAAAACTCCTAATTGCTGGTTTCATTTCCTCATTTTTCAAATTCTTCTTCACACAAACCACGCCCCAATTGTCCATCTGAACACAGTGTACCTTAGATCTATACCTCTTACTCCAGACTAGTTCACTAAGTACTTATACATTAGCAAGGTAACAAAAATACCCTCATGTAGCCCTAGCGAACTCAAGTACTTATTCCCCTTACAATCCACTAAGATTTACTGCACAGCCACCTTCTTAACTTGTCTTTTTTCATTCACATCTTTTCCTACTATAACTCTGCAACTCGGCCGTTCCATTTTCATCCAAATATATCTTAAATATTTAAAACTGAAGACATATGTTTCCACTGATCGTCAATCTAACCACTTTCACGACGTAGGACTCCACTCACGTCGGCTACCAATAAACCTTACTCTTATCTACATTTACTGTTCAACCCTCTCCTTTTACACACCCTACCACCCTCTACCAATCCTCCAAATCTGCTTCGGATTCGCCCACATCGAAACTAAATCATCAGAAGATAAAGTGACGGCAACCCTCCACTCTCTCCTTCTCCATCATTCCAACACAATTCCTCTGCAACCAATACACCTAATATTTCAAATACCTTTCCATATAGCAACATGAATAACCATGGATAAGACATAACCATCCTGCATCACTCCCGCCCATTAAATATTAAACCTATTCACTGTCGAGTCCATTTATTCTTACACACGCTTCTCTACCGTCATCATACTTTTGTTCCATTCAGAAGCCACAACCAAACACCATATATCACTACACCTGCCATAGAGCTTCGTTATTAATCCTATCATACACTTGTTGTGCAAATTTAATTCTCCTTCTCTCATTTTCTCAATCGTTGTTGTTTTAGCGTAAATATTTGATTCACACATCCTCTACCACTTTTAAACGCACCTTGTTCTTCACCAATCAGTCCTTCAGTCACTCGACGTACCCTTTCGACAAACCACCAATCATATATTCTCTTGCAACAGTTCCTCAATTACCTTAATTCCGATTACTCTTACCATAAGAGTAACTATTATTTCTTCCTAAAATCGCCGAGGAACATGTATCATCCACCAACGGTATTAATGGCTTGTTACAATCAACTTGCAACATTCCATTCACTGTCGGCAGATAACATAAAAGACTCTAGTTTCTAGGATTAACTTTAAAATCCCAAGTTTTTATGACAACTTTTAACAAATATCGGCCTTCGTTTCTCAAACTTGGAATCTTTAAGTATAATCAATTTAGTTTAACATAACGATCAACAAAACACCTACCACTCAAAGTATAAATACCGCTTTTCCACCATTCTACAACAGTTTAACTTCATTCTTGAATCCCGAGCCCGGTGTAATTTATTTTTTCTTTTATTCCCATAAAGAGAAACCTTTCAATTGTAAGGAAAGTCAAATCCAATTATATAGTACCTGCTACTGCCATTCTCAATAATTACATCTTCCATTTTATTACACGAAGCACTAAAGTCCGTCAGCATTAAATAATTGTAATGAAATAAGTGCGGCTTACAAAATATGACCAATATTTTTAAATGATTCTTAACCTTCAATTTCAAGCAGTTTTTCAAAAACTTTCTTCAGAAAGTCTTAAAAATTAACTTTAATTTCCTAATTATAATGTTTACATTATAACTAAATCTTTGATTTCCAAGTTTTTTTTTCAACTCAGTTCGATTTCCACCACCATTCTCATACACCTCTTACGTCATGTGAATTTTAGCCCCAAAGTTTCTCTCTTCCCAGCCCGGCCTCACTCTCATGTCTTTAGTCATGATGCTCCAGACTCATGTTAACTCAAGTCTGGTATTAATAATCTGTTAATAACAGTTGCACAAAACTACAGCTTTAATCACAAATAAAGTCACTGTTTCATTAACTAATTAACTTTTAACTTTTAGAAGTACATTAGCAGATAAGAACAAAAACCCAAAAGGGTAAAAAGTTTTGTCTTCTAGTGTCAATAATTGAGTTTAAATTAAATTTCAGAGTGGTGAAAGTCACAGTTAACTGAAGGTTTGTTGAACTCAAATGAAGAAGAGAGGATATGATAATAAAATGTGAGGGTCCTGAGCCCGTACCTGAAATATGCGGGAATGACTATTATAATAAATTTATATTTAAGAGTTTGATGAGACTATAATAAGAAACAAAGTATTTGTAAAAAATTGAAATCTAACTTACCTCCTAGTTGAGGTGTTTAATATTTGGTAGTGAAGACTCAGAGTCCTAAATCATCAGCTATAAAAAGAAATAAAATGTAATTGTATATCTACTCACAGTACATCATTCACTTTCTTTCTCATTAACTAGTATACTATTTTAACTAACTAATTCGAAAGTTTTTAACTATAAATACCTATTATAAGTTATTAATAGTTGGGACATAATAATACTATGAGTAAAAGTATTGAAATAGAGAAATTATTATATTATAATTAATAATATTAAATAGCATTAAACTATAATACTTATAAATATATTCGGTTGTAATTATAGTATAATAGATAGGTGTAATATATATATTTAGTCAAGTAAAACACGTCATGATTTTGGAATGATTGTAAATTAAATTTATTATATAGTTGTGTATATTGATAACTAATAAGAAGAATGGGAGTACTGTAGTCGTTTATCTTGAAGTATCTTTTAGTATTATCGTAATCAAAATAACAATACTACATTATATTTATTAGGAGAGTAAAGAATATACTTTAGTATCCAAGAGGTAGTTATTAGTAGGTACTAAGTCCATATATTATACCATATAGGTAGAGCTTAAAACTATACCTTATGACATAACAGTTATAATATATGTACTCCGGCCACTATATTAGTATAAAGGAATAATATTATATATTTATTTAAAAGTTCGTACTCAAAAGGAAAAATAACTCAATCAATGTCTGGAATACGAAATAAGAAGATTGATAACATTACACCGAAACTAACGCCATAAATACCAATACAACATAAAATATTCACCGAACAATATAAAGAAATCCCTCAATCACAAGCACACCCTACTAGCGATCCAACACCGAAAGGAATCTGGAACAGAATAAGAATCCCCGTTCAAGAAAAAAAAACAATTCAACTGTTATCGTTACTACTGTCAACAAATCATAAACCTACCTAAGCCTAACTCTAACCTAACCTAACCTAACCTACTAACCTAACCTAACCTAACCTTAAACCTCTAAACCTAAACCTAAACCTAAACCTAAACCTAACCTAACCTAACCTAACCTAACCTAACCTAACTAACTAACCTAACCTAACCTAACCTAACATAACTGAATATATACATGTTGCATTTTAAATTTTTAAGAAATTAACTATCTAACAAAAACATAGAAAACATAACATAACATACCTATCATAAGCAATAATAACATTAACCTAAAGCCATAACCTAAATAACCTATTACATAGATCAACTCTAACTAACACCTAACACAAAACATCAGACATATTTGACATACACCATTAACATAACATAAATAACATAAATATAACAATAACATAAACATAAATAAATAACAATAACGATAAATACATAACATATTAACAACTATATACCATACATAACCATAAACGAGAATAGTCAATCAAAACAATTAAGAGGTTTAAAAGATTGAAGAAGAACCAAGAAATCCCAAATTCAGTCCCCTGGAAGTACTCAACCTCGTCAAAACTTCAAAATCTCACAGACAAAATATACAATGTTAATCTCAAACACCTAGGAACTAAAGCCATAAAAATCCAAACCTAGTTATTCAACCCAGGTTGGCAAGCTAACACTATCCCACCATCATTTTCTACTTTCACTGAAAATATGCACATATAATCCTCATACTAATGCCTAACAAACAACCCAATAACAAAGATTCATGTAGAACCTGTGGCATTACTTACTACTGAATCATAAGTCGTAATCCTTAATAGAATCTCCCCTTCTATCACTCTCTCGAATACCCAACATTGATTCAGACAAAAACGTTCCCCACTGCACTACTAACCGATTTAACACAGATCATCCTCACAGGATTTAACCAAACCCTATCCTCCCCCTACACACACACTCTCCTAGTAGCAATACATATAGACAAGACATTAGATACAGTTTCGCGCTACCTCTTAATAGACAAAGTATTAAGTACATAAGTAAACATCATTGACAAGAAAATAAAAGTCAATTTCCTATGCCGTTTAGAGTCATACAAGAAAGAAGCACCTTTGAAATCTTTTTATATATGACCAACCTCAGTCCACAACCCATTTTGTGAAAATCAATAGCCTTGCAGACTTCCCAACAATCATAACCCAAAATTCCCATATAAAAACAGCTAGTAGAAAACTATAACAAGGTATAAACAAACTGGAGCAATGGCTATCAGCAAATAGAATCACTACCTCACCTCAAAAGAATCCTCTATCACACTCCTTACACCTGATAAAAAAGAATTAAATACCAATCCAACTGTGTTCATTCAAACATTATGTACAATCTTCTTAAATAATCAACGCACGCACACTACATTTGATAGTATTATAATCCAATTTGAGATAAAGATTATCTTGGAAAATTAAATGTAGATGAAAAGTACACACCATGACATTCACAATCTGTAACATACACGACGATTTTTTACTATCTAGTAGTCACACATTAAACTTAGATGCTACATTAAAAAAACACTAAATTAATATGGACCAAATTTTGGCCAAAGCATTGAGACTCTCACAATAGTATACAGGCAGAACCTTCGTCCATTTTTAGACTATGCATCAGCAGCCTGGAAACCAGCAATACCATAGTAATATATAGAAACAAGTAGCCGAACAAAATAAAGCTCTTTGAATAATAAATAAC
>JABUQX010023704.1:20000-25000 GCA_015478945.1 Trachelipus rathkii
TCGAGACACTTCGTCGGGACAACTGAATTATACAAAATTTAATTATTACAATTTTAGCTACTTTTTAAATTTGGCTCCTTGGAAACTATTTTCTTTGGGTGAATAGAATACTTTTACCAATGTTATACTTTTTTGAGAATTTTGCCGAAGGACGGTGATTCTTTGAGGTACATATTAATTGTTTCGTCTAGCTGAATTTCACCTTGTTGTTGATTTACCAGTTGTTACTTGAGTTCTTGATGAATGTAGGATTAGATAAATATTTATTTTTTCTATTTTTCTGTGTTTTGAATGTGTTTTATGAATAGTGGCGTTTTAAAATATCATTATGTGTATTGTTAATTTGTCTATGCTTTAACTCGAAGGAGGATTGTTTCTCATCCCTTTAAATCGCTTTTTTTGAGAGTGTTGTTTTACTGAATTTAAAGTCAGAACTAATTGGATTCTACTGCCTAATTGTATTTGGGAATTTGGACACTATTATTACAGAAATAGTATGATAATGCCTGAAATTCAAATGTGTATTGGTTGTTGATATTTCAAAGTAGGTTTAAGGAGACTGTTTATAGGGTTATGTTATTTAGCATTTAACCTATTTTTAACGCAAACAGGGATAAAGTTTATGAAATATATATTGGGTAGTTAGGTATGTAAAAATTGTATGTTTGTGTACTGAGTATTAGTTAAGGTTAATTGTAAATAATTTTTGTTATGCCTTAGACACGATTTTTACGATATTCTGGGTAATTTACTTGTAAAATATATTTTTTTAGTGTTTTTTTTTGTGGTTTGCAGATGTTGGGGGCTACAGAGTTTGAAAGCTCGAAGGAAAAGGTTACTAAGTACTGCTGTTTTTGGCATAAAAAACGCAAGAAGATTCACAGGTCTAAATTGTTACAATTCAGTTGTCGAAGACCAGTGTTCGAGTACGGCAGCACGAAAGGCTCGACATATAAATCGCTATCTGTCGTAGTGTGTTTTTTTTCTTTATTGTCGCATGTGAATTATACATTAAAATTAATTAGCTTCTTTTCTTCATTTTATAACCTCAAGGGGAAAGTGAATTCCGTATAAATACTATATAGACGTAGATAAGACTATAATATATGATTTATATATATATATATAATATATATATATATAAAGGGATTTAGTATTACAATAAGGTAATATAGATAGGATTAGCATGTACTCAGATGAGATATTATAATTGTACTATATATATATTGTGGACGTGTTATATGTTGCTATATTTTATATTTTATAAATAACCACTTACTATATGTTATATTATATTATATTACCGTATATTATATATTATATATATATATAGCGGTGAGTAGATAATATCATATATATATATATAATTATATTTATATTTATATTATATATATTATAAATAATATATTAAGTTTAATATATAATATAATATATATATATAATATATATATATATATTTATAATTAATATTTATAATATATATATATATTAACTAGTATACATATATATAATATATATATAATAATAATATATATTATATAATAATATATATATAATATATATTTAAAAATAGAAAATTTACATAAAATGACATATTATCGACAATCGCAGAACTCTGCTCGTGCAGCCCAGCGTGTCACGTGTTAGCTAAAACTCCAATAAAAGATCGCAAAGTTTTCACAAGTTGCTTTTTTTAATCCGTTAATTTTTATATGTTAATGTTTTAAGAATTTTTTTATATATAATATATACTTTTTTATAGGGGCTCGAGCCGACTGGAGGGACATGAGAGAGGGGACGAAAGTACACCCTTTCGTCGTCCCCGCTGAGGCCGAGAGACCTTGACTCTTTCCATCTCTTTGCTTATTTAATCTGGTATTCTTTAGTTAAAAAAAAAAAAAACTTATTGGAAACCTTGTCCGCACTATTGCTTGAAATAATCGAAAAAAAATATCGATTATATATTATTGTTCGTTCGATATATATCGTTAACTAACCTTTTAAAAGACAAGTTCCTATATTACTATATATATATATTGTATTATGTTCATATAAATTCTCATGATGTTCATGATGTTAGTCTTTTCTTTGATTTAGGGTTAAATATATTTAATATAAATGTAACTATTATTATATATATATCACCAGTATATAAGTATATTGTATAATAATATATGGCTATACTTAGTTTCTGTCTGACTTCGATTTCGATATATCGATAATATATCGATACCGATATCTATCGATATCGATTCTATTGATATGACATCAATATCTAGTCGTATCGAGAGATAATACTATATTATCTCATAATATAAAATAATATATAATATATAATATATATTATATATATATGAATAATATAACTATAAATATATAATAGGATCATAGTTATAATAATAAACTTACTATATAAACTAATATCAAACAACAAATAAAATAAGATCCCTCTTTCCAAATATAAAATAAATATATAAATATAAAAGGTTGATATTTTCATTTCAGGGAAGGAAAATATGGCAACATACGAATATTATAAGAATGGCAACAGGGTGGTATGAAATGGGCTATGCTATTGGAAAATATTATTTTTCAGTTTCAACATAGGGTTGTGCCGGTAACATGATTTACTAACTTATTTAAGCTTTTCGTTACGTAAGTTACATATATTTTAAGCTAAAATGTTGAGAAAATTTAGGTCAAGTCACTAATTCCTAAGAGAGGCAGGAAAAAAGATCATTTAATCGCCTTTTTAAGAAAATTGCAGTTTCTAAAAAAGTTTACAACACACTTTCTATTTTTGATATTTTTTTTTCAGCCGTCAAAAAATGTCAAACTTGTTGAGGTATTTATATTATATTAACGATATATATATAAATTTTATAATAAATATATATATATATATATATATATTATATTATATATATAATATTAATAATATATATATATATATAAATATATATTATATACTATACTATATATATAATATATATATATATATTGTGCTAGTTTTAGCTAGTTAGGGCTTTTTACGGCAACAGTTGATCAGTAAAGTTTAGGGCTATTTTTACGGAACAGTGAGTCAACGAGCCCTAAAATGGAGTATTTACCCTTTTTAGGGGGCTCGAGCCCGATGGGGGACGGAGGGGGGACGTTTCATACCCCGGAGGGGATGGTCGGAGGACCCCCCGCGACTCCCAAAGACCAAAGAGCGGGGGTTTCCGGAGACCCTCCCAGGGGGGGATTGGTCCCCCCCGTAGTCCACCTACGAGGCCCGAGAGACGCCCGATCCTGACATCGGGGCGGAGACAAACCCGTTGGTATTTCGTTAGTGATATCGGCCACCAAAAACAATAAATCCAAAAATGAGTAATTGGACATTTTCGCAACAACTAATTCGTATCTCTAAAATTCAAACTCATTTGGGACATTTGATTTTACTATATTATATATATAATAATATATATACTATATATATATAATATATATATATATATATATATAATATATATATATTCTATATATATATCTATATATTAATACATACCTCAATATAATATATATAATATATACTATATATATATATATAAATATATATATTATAAAATATATATATATTATATATAATATATATATATATATATAATATATATATATATTATATATATATATACTTATATATAATATATATATACTATAATATATATATATATATATTATATATATTATATATATATATATAATAGGTATTATATATATATAGTAATATAAATAATTAGTATATATATAGTATATATATATAGTACTTAATCGCTTTATATATATATATATTATTATATTATATATATATATAATATATATATAATATATATTATATAATATATATATAATATAATGACTACAAGCGTAAAGTACGCACTTATATATATATAATATATATATATATATAATTGTATATATATAATATATTTAATATATATTCTCTTAAATTACTAATATATATTATATTATATATATATATTATTATAGTATAATAAAATAAATATATATTAATAGTATATACTAGTACGATATATAGTATATCGTATCCGGATACTCCGATAGATCATCGATATCGATAGATATCAATATCGATAGATATCGATATTGATAGATATCGATATCGATAATATTATCGATATATCGAAATCGAAGGTCAGACAGAAACTTAAGTTTTACTCATATATAATATATATTATTATTATAATAATATAATAAGTATTTATATATATTATTAAATATATATATATTATATATATAGATAGTATATATATATATATATGTATATATTATAATATATAATATTATATATATATATTGCATGGGTATGGGACATCTATATATATTTTGAATATTTTTTTGGATAGTATCGAAAAATATCAATGATATTTTTTCAGCCGATATATCGATATTTTATTTTCAGTATCGAATCAACGATATTTTTTTCTTTTTTTGCTTTTAGAAATTTTGAGCAGTTTTTTTTTTTTTTTTTTTTTTTAAAATTAACATTTAAGAAAAATTTTTTTTTTTTTTAGGTGGGTTTTGGTTGATGGAAACATTTGTCTTGACTCAGGAGGAGTAGGGGAAGGAAGGTCAGATGATCATAGCAAGACGAAGAAGGTAAGAGGCCTATCGCGAAAGAACAATTTTTCATAAAAGTTAACTATTGCGTATTTTAAACTTTTTCAGCCAAATGTAGATATTTATAAAAAGTAATGAATGTATCCTATATAATAACAGGACAATACTAATTTTGATGTTAAGGTTAAATCTTTAGATTTAAATTTTAAATTCTTAATATTGAAATTAGAAATGTTTAAGTTTATATGCGAAGTTTTCTACTTTACTCGAAGCTTTATTCCCTCTGTAAAATCACCTCCATGGCTAATTTAGGGTCATGATTAGTGTTTACTTTGAAAAAGTAGTATATATATATATAGGTCAGCGTTTCCATTGTCCGT
>JABUQX010023704.1:30000-32500 GCA_015478945.1 Trachelipus rathkii
CTCTCAAATATACGAGCTCAAAATGCAAGACGACCTCCTGTTTAAGCTTAGTCTTCCAGCTCAAATTGTCACTAACACTAAATCTGATTATTCTGAAACTCAACTGATAAGAGCCTCATATTTCGAAATGCACTGTCATCTGATAAAGATCTCTTAGGAGATAAATCAGTTGATATAGACTGCCAAAAAACGGAACAAGTGACTTGTGAAGAACGTGCACTGTCCCTCATATGCTCGTAAGATGGCCCCTGTCCCTATTAAATATTAGTTTTGGGGGAAAAAAGCGATGTCGAGTGAAACCTGTACCGAGCGAGCTCCCAAGACCTAGAACTGGAATAATCGGAGGGGTTAAGGTTGTAAACCATAATATAAACGGAACAAAATCACTGGTAGTTTCCAGCAACCAATCAGAAGAGTTCCTGTCAATGGACCAATTAATAGCAATACAAGGAGTAATTCTGGATAAAATTTTAAAATCTGATAGCTGCAATAAAAGGTCAAGGTCATATAGTTCTACATTCACTGGTCGGAAGGTAGGGGGATTCCGTCCCCCGTAGACAAATGCTCACATGCCATGCATTTATTTCGTACTAAAATATAAAGTAAATGTTACTGATTTTCTAACTATCTAATAAACAAAAACTATTTTAAAATTAAAAACAAAAAAATCTATTAAAACTAATCCAGTTTATTTTAAAATGATGAAACCGGAGCCGCAGCCGCAGCCGCAGCCGCAGCCAGAACCGGAGCCGGAGCTGGAGCCGAAGCTGGTGTCAGCAAAAAAATTTACCGCGTCCTCAGCACTGTTTCTTATCTTCCTAAATCTTAGAGATATAAATCTTTGAGTATCGGATTCCTTCCTTGAATATTTCACCTCCATATTTGAATCTGGAAATCGTCAGCAAATTTTTTTCATTTCGCGCTTCTCATTTACAACAAAATTAGGAGACTCGAGAGTGCAGCACTAGGACAAAACACTAAAATAAAATTAAAGTAAAATATGACAATACAAAATTAGTAAATTGAGATGAAGAAATAGAGTATTATTTTGATCCAGTTATAAACTATTTCTGTTTAATTATTGAATATTATTTAACAATTTTCCAAACACTCACGGGCAAAGCGGGAATTTAGAGATGAAAAAGAGTAGAAAAAACCCACACAAGCCCAACCTAATGTAAATTTCAAAAAAACATAGTAATAAATTGAGGAACATTGCATACAAAAGAAATAATATTGATGCAAAGAATTTACAGAAAATATTTGATTTAACATACGGAGGTGCGACAACATGCAAGCCTGGAGATATCGTTCTTCTTCTTCTTCTTTTTATTTTTCTTTTTCTTTTTTTTTATTCTTTTTCTTCTTCTTCATAGAAAAAAAAAGAAACAAACGAAATTTCGGCACACTCTTTTACTATTAGGCGTCACATTCTTGTGGCTTAGAAAGATTACAGATAAGACTTATGATGAGAGAATAAGAGTATTCAGAAAGGTAACCATAGCACACTCCGTCAGATTACTGGGAGGAACTCCTTCAATGTCGCTTGCTTTCTCATGAAGCCGACAAATGTTATAGCGAGTAAAGAAAGACTTATAATATGGGAGAGGAGCACGAGTATAATGGCGAAATCAAGAATCATCTACGAGGATCTATATTAAAATAGATTCAAAAGTAAATTGTTCATCAATTAATAACTGTAGTTACAGATCCATCAGATCGAATAAGATGAGGAAAGGCAGATTAGTAGAGATTGTTAGAAAAGTATTGAGCAGTAAACCAGAATTTGTTTGTCGGAAATAAATTAATAAATCAAGAGATAACTTCAATTTAAAGTTTAAATTTAAATTTAAATTTAAAATTTAAAGTTGAAATTGAAATAGGTTTTCAAACTTGCCTTAGTTGTAATTAGCTTTTCCGCCAATTTAGTTCTTAATTTGAAAATTAACAGTTGCTGGAAGCTCGTAACAAGCAATTCTTGCAGCTTCAAAATGCTACATCCGGATGTTTATTGACGTTACCAAACATCTTTTATGCAACGATTTTGTCTACATTATCTAATGGACATCTTCATTTATCATATCCAACATTTATTTGTTTCATCTTTAGGTACGATACGTCCAGATATGAATGAAAAACCTTCGCCGAAAGCTCTACGCGTTCGAGTTTCAAGGTTATGGGTAAATCATGAGTGGAAATATATATATATATTTGTTTTTTGTAAATATAGTGTATTTATATAATATTATATATATATTTTAGTTATATATTATATATATGATAGTTAATCGTGTATTAACTAGCTTGTTATACTTGTATGTACAGTTTTACGTTATTATAACATCTTAATATTTTTTATTATATATATGGATTTTTTTTTTTTTTTTATTTTTATATATTTTATTTATTTTTATATTTTTATATTCTTTGAATTTTATTTATTTATTTTTATTATTATTTTTTTTCTATATTTTATTTATATTTATTATTTTAATTAATA
>JABUQX010023705.1:0-5000 GCA_015478945.1 Trachelipus rathkii
ATATAAATAATACTTTACGTAGTAAATACTTATATTATTATACGTGTATATATAGTATTTATATATATTATTTATATATATATACTATATATATAATATTAAATTAATATATATTATCTCACTATATATTATATTCTATTATCCGAATCTAGCCTATATATATAATAATAATATAATATATATATACTATATATATATATACTATATATATATATTAATATATATATTATAGCTATTATAAATATAACTACTATATATAATCATTATATACTATATTTTAAGTAGCAATGTACATCTTGCAGCAGACCAAAAATTGCTTTCTTATAAATATATATAAATATACATATATATATATAGTATACTATAATAATTTAAATTATATATATGAATTACACAATATATTATAATATACTTATTACTATATTAATTATTATCTAGTGCGAACTCCACGTAAGCTTTTCCTACTACTTCGTGCTCTCTCTACTCTCTCTCTTCTCTCTCTCCTCTCTTCTCTCCTCTCTCTTCTCGATAGTCTTTATACATAATACCTCAATTTATATATATATACTTATCCACTACTATATAATATTATTATTATATATATACTAACTATATAGTATTATATTATATATATATAATATATAATATATCTTAATATATTATATTAATATATTATAATATAATATATATTAAATTATATATAATATATATATATATATATATATAATATATATATACTACACTATATATATATATATTATATATATATAATATATATATATATATATTATTATATAATATAGTATATATATACTTGAGATATTTCTGCTAAAAAGTTTTCTATGTATTAAAACGTTGTTCTTTGGTTCTGATTCATGACGAGACAGATAATATATTATATAATATTTCTATAATTAATTATAATAACTATAATAATTTAACTTCCATTATTGTATTTAGAGAACTTTTAAATTAACTTAATTATTTTATTAAATATTAATTTGTTATTAAAGAGTATATATTAGTATCTATCACCAGTTATATATAGTATTTCTTTAACATATTATTATACAACCACTATTTATAAACAAAATTTAATGTGATACAGCAAATTCAGAATTCGGGAAACCGTCCGACAGACGTTCCCCGCTCTCCGCTCTCTTGAGCAGGAGATGCCTCCATTTTAAACTCTTTTGGGTTAAAAGCGTTATTTAAAAGCGGTTATTTGTGCAATTTTGTTATTTTTCGCAATAATACTATTATTATAATCTTATTAATATTATTATGTAATAATGTAAAAAAAAATAAGAAAGATTTTTATACCAGATCGCGTAACTTTATAAAATTCTGTAAAAATAGAGAAGTTGCTATAATATTAACTTCGTTGCTTGAGCACGACAAAGAAGCACACGATTTCTAGGTGCAGGAGTCGCCTTGATATATATATTATATATATATATATTATATATATATATATATATATTTACTATATATATATATATATATATATATATATATATATATATATATATATATAGATATAGTTATATATATATTTCTCTCTCTCTCTCTCTCTCTCTCTCTCTCTCTCTCTCTCTCTCTCTCTCTCTCTCTCTCTCTCTCTCTCTTCTCTCCCTACTCTCTCTCTCTCTCTCTCTCTCTCTCTTTTAATTCACTTTGTGAGCAAAACCTTCTGTTCTAAGAAGATTAAGTCAATAGTAAGTACTCTAAATGCTAAATGATGCTTTAAAAAGCTAATTATATTATATATTATATTATTATATATAATATATATAATATATATATATATATATATATATATATTATATATATATATATCATATAATATATATATATATATATATATAATATATAGATATATATATTATATATAAAGATTTTTCTATGTAGGATACAATAAAAATTAATTAACAAAAAAACGCTTACGAAATACTATATATTATATAATATATATATATTATAATATATGATATATATATATATATATATAATATATATATATATATATATATTATATAATATATATATTATAGTATATATATATATATATGATTTTTGGGCACGGTTTTGGGTTGTCAATCCATCTACCATGTTAGGTCTAGGCCTTTACAGAAAGCGTAATCCATCATAGGTTAGTCAGTTCAATAATGGCGATCGGTGTTAGTTACACATTTAGAGGTTAGGTCTAGCTTGTTACGTTGACTTGTGCGGCGATCCATATAGGTATTACTGCGTTTCGGTTTATGGACGTCTGCTAGTTCAGTTTAGTGATAAGTTTTTGTCAAAGTAAATAGGGAATAAATCTGTTATACTTAACAAATTATAACCGGAACTTAAAGGGATCTTAAACCGACAAAATAAACCGTACTGTAATGCGGATGTGACGATAATGTCGGTAAAACTAAGACTTTAACTGAGATTGTATTGACGTCTGCAGTAAAACAACCTAACCTATATGGATCGACGGCCACAGAAATAAAAATAATTATATATATATATATATATATAGCTATATATATTATATATATATATATATAATATATTATATATATATATATATATATATATATATATATATATTATATATATTATATTTATATTTTAAGGTTGGCCACGCACCAGGTTTGTGTTGCGGTGAAGGGTCGCGCAGATTTGGGTTGCGGCGTGCGCCACATCCAAAATTCAAGTTTACGCTGCGGTTATTTGTGCAATTTTTTAAATATAAGGTGCGGTACGGGGGTAAGAGCGCGGTGCTCAATTTAAATCATAGAAGGGCGGTTGCAGTTGCGGTGCGTGGGTGCGCTTACCCTGGTCCGGTGAGCAAAAATTTCGGTTGCTCGCGGTCAACCCTTAATAATATTATAGTATATATATAATAATATAATATATAATAGTATATATATAATATATATATATATATATATATATATATATAATATTATAGTATATATATTGTTGCTTGTGTGGTGTGTGTACTGGTGTTGTGGGTGTGTATGTGTGTGTCTCGTGTGTGTGGTTGTGTATGTGTGTGTGTGTTGCGTGTTCATGGTGGTGTTTGTGTATGTGTGATGTGTGTGTAATGTGTGCAAGTGTGACAGAAGTGTGTGTCCGTGGTGTGTATGTGTGTGTGTTGTAGGTGTTGTGTGTTGTGTTGTACGGTGGTGATTGTGTTGTGTGTGTGTCTGTTGTGACGAACCTGTGGAATCCTGTGCTATGCTTTCATATTATGTACTAATCCGAAATTTCACCAGAGTCGGGGTAGAAATCCAATATCTATATCAAATGAAAGTGCTACAGATCATATCTCGCCAACGTACAACTGGGCGTCTCAAATAGGCCCACACACGGAGAAAAATGTTGGATAACACCGGACTTTGATAAGTGTGGAAACGAATAAAATAAATGAAGATTCCATCTGAGAAATAAATAAATATACTTATCTCTATAACCTCTTTACCAATGTACATTAAGAAGGACAGCGGAGATAAATAAAAAGATTTATTCGTAATATGTTGAAACATAGCAACAGAAGCTCAAATCCTCTAGCTCCCGGTAGAGAGCTAGTTGCCAAAGAACGGATATATTGAACGAGGAATGTATATGTGTTTCTCATTTTTTCTGTGCCTACTTCCATTTGACATAACTCTCCAGGAAGTCCCAAGTCTTTCTCAAAAGCCGCAATTGTAAGAAGTGCGGACATAAACAACTTTGGCCATGTAAGCGTGACTCAATCTAAAAAAGGGGTACACAAAAGCCACTACCCGAAAACAAAGATTGTCAGGAGAAAAAATGCCTGGTAGAAAGACAAGTAAAGGCGAGAAACCGACTCATTAGGAGCAACAACAAGCGGAGGTCCGAAATTAAGTCAAAGTCCGACAGTTAACAACAATGTCTGACC
Source organism: Trachelipus rathkii (assembly GCA_015478945.1). Taxonomy (NCBI): domain Eukaryota; kingdom Metazoa; phylum Arthropoda; class Malacostraca; order Isopoda; family Trachelipodidae; genus Trachelipus; species Trachelipus rathkii. The sequence goes on from JABUQX010023705.1 coordinate 3,920, forward strand.
GGGAGGGGAAAAAACTACTTAGATTACTTTAAAAGGTAATAAGGAAAAAAAGTACAAATGGGTAAACCCAAAATCATTAAATTCTATCACATTTTCCAAAAGAGAAACAGGCCCGAGGCTGACAAGGTATGTGTGAGGCATTCTGATCGCCAAAGCAACGGAGAAGGCGAGAATGGTACCCCAATAAGGCCCCAAAAGCGAAGAACCATGGATGTAAAGAAAAACAAAGGAATGAACAAAATCATAATAAAAAGAAATAGTAGAAAGAAAACAATAAAAAAAAATGAAGAAAAGAAAAGTACGAAAAAGAAATAAAGTGTTGGCATCGTAGATATTTTGAGTTGACAATCAGAAGAACAAACCCAACTCTTACAAGCTTCTTTAGTAATGAGAAAAAAGTCATCTTCAAAGAGAGAGAAGAAAGAAGAGAGAGAGAGATGAAGAGAGAGAGAGAGAGGACGAGCAGAGAGAGAGAGAGACGAGAGAGAGAGAGAGAGTAGAGATGAGACGAGAGAGAGAGAGGACCAGAGCGGAGACGGAAGAGCGATACCGCTGCTGCATCCGAGAAAAACGAAAGAGCACCTCGAGCAGTAGAAGAGAAAGGAAGAAGAGAAAGAAGGAACCGAGAGGAAGTGGAGAGAGAGAGGGAGACGACGATGACAGTGGAACGATTCGGAAAATTTGGAAGTCACGCCAGAAAAGAATAGGACACCAAAAGACCGGGATGGAGGATTAGAAATCAAAAGCGTTCTGTGACTAGACTCCGAAACTTTCGATAGCTCTATATACTTCTACAGTGTTGCTCTACTATCTCTACAGCTCTAGCTCTAATATTACTCTTACAGCTCTTGCTCTAATATATCTACAGCTCTTGCTCTACCATACTCTACAGCTCTAGCTCTAATATACTCTGCAGCTCTTGCTCATACCATACTCTCAAGCTCTAGCTTCTTAATATTTACTCTTACAGCTCTAGCTCTACTATACTCGTACAGCTCTAGTTCTAATATACTCTACAGCTTAGCTCTACTATACTCTCATCTCTAGTTCTAAATATACTCTACAGCTCTAGCTCGACTAG
>JABUQX010023705.1:12500-15000 GCA_015478945.1 Trachelipus rathkii
AATAAAATAATAATAAATCAATAATAATAATAATATAATAATATATAAACAATATTAAATAAACAATATATATAATAATATATATAATATAATAATAGATAATAATAGATAATAATAATAATAATAATAATAATATATATAATAATAAAATAATAATGATATGATAATAACAATAATAATATTTCAGTACGAATATATACAATTTTTTTTTATTTTGCGTCAATATAAAATTATTAATCTTATTGTTTTATAAAATCGGGCAAATTATTGTATTCGAACAAAAGAGGTTTAACTTATTGCTTGCTTGCTTGAGTAAGTTCTGTGAGAGAGTTTTTTAAATTGGTTGATTTCGATTTGGTTTGATTAGATTTGATTTGGTTTGATCTTCTTCATTTGATTGTGTAAATGATTTGATCTTAGAAACTCATCCTAGTGTCTTTATGGATTAAGCTATTGTTCCCCCCCCACCCCCCCCCCTTTTTTTTTTATTTGAAGGAAAAATTAGGGATATTCAAATTGTAGTATGTTAAGTTTTTTAAACAGAGGTGGTGTATGATTATAAAAATCTTTCCTCCCGCTTAGTAGATGCATAGTATGCTTTTGCATGGTTACGATTGGATAGGTGTTTGTCTTACAAGTTGTTCCATGCACTGGAAGGCAAGTAAAATTAAGTGAGGTGCAAATGTAGTGCTAGATATAGTCTTTTCGTAATGATGTATCACTGTAATCTTTCTGCACCGTGAATTTACGTAATCATGGACGGTATCGTCGCGCTGCCAGCCAATTACCGTAAAAAATACGGTTAACTTATCTAATAAATACGGTCATCGGTTTTCAATACAGTAATTTCGACCGTATTTTATTAGATAAGTGTAACCCGTCACTGTTTTTCCGGTAAATTGGTTGCAGCAGCGGCGAGATACCGGCCAAATTCCCGTAATTCAACGGTATGAAGAGTTTACAGTGTATAATGGGATAATATTTTATTAATTTTACCAGTACATACATTTATTTTGTTAGGTTTATTATACTAATAGTTTTTATGCGTGTTGTCTTTAAAAGGTTAAATTTTCGTCAATATCACTCCAGTATTTTATATATTATTCCAGTTAAAATTCGTTTCATTTAGTTTTGATTTTATACATTATACTAATGATGGCGGACGTCTTGTTGATTATGATAATGTAAGAAGTTTTTGCCAATTTAATGACACTCTTATTTCTGCAATCAATCCATGTCTATAATGTTTTGATAGAGTGTTTCAACTTTTTGAGAGAGTTTCAGGGTTTTTTATAATTAATTAAATAATATACTCCTGCCAAGATCAGTGGAGTTGTGGGAGTTGATTAGATCATTTGTGTATATAGAGAAAAGTAGTGGTCCTAGTACGGAACCTTGTGGAACACCCATTTTAGTTTGTTGTGTATCAGAGATTGTATCACCTCCATAATTACAATTGAGTTTTTCTTTCTTTCAGATAGGTTTTTAAAACAATTGTAAAGTTCAATGTAAAGGAAGCAGCTTTATTTAATTTGAGTAACGAGGATATAATGGTCTATTGTGCAAAACTTTCGTGGAAATTTATTAAGATTTTCAGACGCCTATTTTGTAAGCCAAATTTGCTAATTCTATATTGTTATATTTTTTTAATTAGCCCAGAAGTTGACGCCCTATTATGAAACAATTGGGAACGTTGCTAAGGTAGTTCATTTGTGCACTTGAAATATTCGTATTTTGTGAGGCGAAATGATACATTGTTTGAATATGATGTTTTTTTTTTAATCTTTTCGCTAATCGGCTGACGCAAATGCATATATGGTCTGTAATTTTCGGGAGAGAGGGGTCATTTTTTTAAATAGAAGCCCAGGGAACTTTGAGAGTGGCTTCGAAGATACAACCTGAGCAGAAGTAGGTATTTGAATAAGATGTGCCAGTAGGGTTATTATGGTATGCTGCGAGACTGAGCTTTGTATTTCGAAGTTTGGGGCATAAGTGAGTATATTCACATTTGCTCATTTTTTAGCCTGCGAACTCTCAGTTTTTGACTCTAATGGTGTAATATTTTTCAAATTAAATTGGTCTGCCAGATGGTGGGTATCAAAAATTGCAGTCTGCTCGGAAGTTGATGGTATAGTTATATAATAATAATAATATATAATAATAATAATAATAATATAATAATAATAGATGAATTCAATGATAATAATAATATTAATCAAAAGTAAAAGATAAATAATAATAATACATAATTTTGAAGTTTAAAATTTATTTTGTGAACCATAGGATAGGTACTATATTGTAATAATTTTATATATATGATGTATATATATATAATCATATGATATTGAGGATATATATATTAGTATAATATCTATCATATATATAGGATATATTATATATATATTATTATATTATATAATATTTATATATATATATATATCAGGTATGGGGAGTATTAGAGTTATCGATATATATATATATATAATATGTTTGATTATGG
>JABUQX010023705.1:20000-38977 GCA_015478945.1 Trachelipus rathkii
AAAACAAATCTACCAAGGTCCTCAACTGTCAAGATTGACTTGCTTTATTCTTCTGGGAAATAATATCTTTCAAGAAGAAATGGTGGATTTCCTTTTAGCCCGCGTCGTTGGGCTATGTGGTAACACGCTTGGCATACTAACTGCGAGGGTGCGGTTTCGAAACCCAATAAGGGGAGTTTTAATTGTTCTTACCATATATATATATATATATATATATATATAATATATATATATTATATATATTAATTTATAATATATATATATATATTATATATATTATATATTATATATATATTTTATTATCAAACCACTCTAGTAAATTATTTTTTTTAATTTATGTGTAAATGTGTGCATAAACTAGAACACATTTGGCTTTTTTTTGTTTTTGTTTTTTAAACATGATTGCATCGCATTCTAACCCATTCTTATTGCAAAGACATGGCACGCTGTTTGATGGGAATAATTATAATTTCGATTTATCTTTTTCTAAAATATCGATATCTGATAGGATTACCTTAAACCTGACTATTACGGCATTCCTCCCCGAGGTTTTGAGGGAGTGTGCTTCTGAGCTCGTACCACTCTTCTCCACTATATTCTTATGCCTCAACTATTGCACTAGCCCTCAGTGTTGTTTAGTGCGCATATGTCACCTACTTCCGAAGAAAGGTAACCATCTGATCCTTCTAATATCGACTTATATTCCTAATCTAAGATTTCTTTGAAACTCTTATCAACTCTCATTTCTTAATCTGGAATCTCATTCCCTTCTTTCCATCACCAGTACTGCTTTCGGAGCTCGAGGTCTACTGATATACTTTCCTATCCAACCGATTTATGGTTTTCAGCTCTTAGGACTATGGAAAGACATAGTGGTGGGCTTGAACTTCTAAGTGCATTTCACCTGGTATGGCGGCGTCACTACTTTCCAAAAGCTCCGTATTTGCTTGTTACTTATGATCAGTTATCTCTTTTATTTTTCTTCAATATCGAATTCTTGTTAATATGGCTAATTAATTCTTCCTTTTCTTGTTAATAGGTGGTGTCCTCAGGATTCTGTATAATCTCCAACTCTATTCTTATTTCCATTAATGACATTCTCAGCTGTTCACTTTCTATCCATTCATGAATGTCGATGACCTCGAAACTCATTCTTTCCTTCCCATTATCTCAATCTGCTCACTCTTTTTGCTTTTAGAATTGCCTCTCTGTTTTGACTATTCTTGTTCTAGTCACTCTGCATTGGTTGAATTTTCTCAATAGGAATTTCCTCAACTTTCGTGAAATTCATTCTTTAAAAACCCAACCTCTACATAATCCTCTCTCTAAAACACCTCCTATCTTCCTATCTCTTTCGCTGGTTTTTCGTATCTCCTGTTGACAATATAAAACATTCTTGTCCTTAACATAAACAAAAAAAATTGTCTTAGAAACCTCACCACAATGGTTGCTAGGAAGCCCTGTTGTAGACAGTAAGACATTTTTTCCTCTTTCTCAGTTACTTTTAACTATACAAGTGTCTCATCCGCCTAATAGCGGATTACTCCTCTCCATATTGTAGAACTCTGGCCTTCACCCGGCTTCTGGATATTCTCGAGCCAACAGGCCAAATAAGGTTATTATGAACTATTCTGTATTTTAACAATTCACCTGACGTCTCATCTTAAAGCGACACGAGATATTGGAGCTTTTGTATCTTTTTTCTATAGATACCACAGCGGCAGGTGCTCGAGGAAACTGACCACTCGTGTACCACCACCTTAACGACGCCTCGTAGCACAAGGGGGTCAGTGTCCCTTAGCACAAGACTTTGCATAAAACATTAAGGAATCCAGACTTGCTCGCTGTGGTACTTCCTTTTCTAATCCAGCCACCTATATTCTATGGGAATTCTCTTCCAATCTTTTGTGTTTCCGTTGAATTTAATATGCCCTCAATTTAGGGCCCTGCATCTGCACTCTGGTGCGAAATTCGTCACTATTAAGGAAAAAGGCCCCCGCATCTGTGCTCATCTGCACGAAATCTACACTAGATGGTTAACTTTTAATGTGGTTTTTACAAACTCCTCCCTTGAATAGGGACTTCTCTGCCCGTGCGAGGCGGTCAATGAACAGCTGTAAAAAAAAAAAAAAAAAAAAAAATAACTGCATGGTTGTTCCAAGGTGTAGTTTTTTGGGCTCCAATCCATGAAGTAAGAAGAAGAATGGTTCAGAAGTTTTGATGGGTCCGTCTACTCTTTTCTTCATATGGGTTCCTTGATAATAATAATAATAATAATAAGAATAATAATAATAATAATAATAATAATATAAATAATATAATAATATAATAATAATATATAATAATAAAAATAAGAAAAATAAACAATAAAAATAAAAATAAAAATAAAAATAATAATAATAATAATAATCAATAATATAAAATAATAATAATATATAATAATAATAACTTAATTCACTAAGTCGTTTATTAATATTCGTTACACTAGCCTAACCTATGATAAATAAATAATATAATAGCTAGAAAAATTTAAAATGACAAATCGATACCTGATCTGATAACTACTACTATTAACAACTTATATTATCGATTGTCTTTTATTATTATTATTATTAATTATTAATTAATTATTATTATTATTTAATTATTATTATTACTTATTATTATTATTATTATATTCTTATTATTATTATTATCAATTATTATAATTATTCAGTAGGCTGACGTGTTATATTAATGTTTATATTTACATAGGTAAGGCTTAAAATATATACATATATATTATTAATATATATATATATATATTATATATATATATATATATATATATATATATATATATATTATATATATGATATATTATATATAGTTATAATATATATATATAATAATAGAAATAATAAAATAATAATTAATAATTAATATTATTATAATAATAATAATAATCAATATAATTATAATAATATAATATAAGTAATAAAATAATAATAATAATAATAATAAAATAATAATTAATAATCATATATAAATAATCATATTAAAAAATAATAATAATAGTGTATTTTAAAACTGACAATTAAATAAGTTTATTTATTTCTTATTTTAATATAATAATATTAATTTTTATCTGTTTAGTTATTGGGGATAGAGTATTTAAACTGGTTTAATTTTTATATTCGTAAAATATTCTTATAACTAATTTTTGGCCCAAAGTCCTTAACAACTACTACGACTTACTACTACTTTAATCTAATACTACTATTACTACTACTATACTACTACTATCTACTAATTAATAATAATAATAATACTATAATATAATAATAATAAAAAATAATTAATAGATATATATAATAATAATAATAATAATAATAATAATATTAATAATCTTTTTGTTCTCTCGAGTTCCTGGCACTTAATATTTTTATTTTTTTGTATTAATTTATAATAATTATATTTTCGTAATACAAAAACATATATATATACCGGGTTATATATATATATGATATATATATTATATATATATATATATATAGTATATTATATATAATATTTATATATATATATATTATATTATATATAGTATATATATATATATAGTATATATATATATAAATATATATATATATATATATATATATATTGTTTTAGCTTATTATTCTTATTATTAATAATATTATTATTATTTATTATTAATTATTATTATATTATTATTATTATTATTTTATTGATTATTTGATTATTATTATTATTATTAAAAGAACAATTATTATTATTTTATTGAAAAATCATCTAAATCGTTTGCAATATTAGCCTAGTTATTTTTATTATTATTTTATTATTATTATTATTATTTATATTATTCTTATTATTATATTATTATTAAGTTTATTATTACTATTATTATTTATTTTGTATTATTATTTTAATGTGAATATTATTATTATTATTATTACTTATTATTTATTTTATTTTATTATTATTTAGTTATTATTATTTTAATTATTATTATATTTATTATATTATTATTATTATTATTTTAAAACAGAAATTATTATTATTTTAATTATTATTTATTATTATTATTTATTATTATTATTGATTATTATTATTATTGTTATTATATTTTGTTATTATATAATAATTATTATTATTATTTATTATTATTATTTTATTGAGTGTGGTGAATGATCTTGTGCCTATAACTAAAAAATTTCGTTTACACAAAACCTACTTTTTCGTGACCGGTTAAAGTGACCTCGTTTAAGCCAATGGTGGCCGATTATAGAGTCATTTTCGCTCGCATTACCGCCATCACAATCTTGATTGATGCTTACACGGTCCACCCACCACCTCTTAACCAATCACGATCGATTCTGACGTTTCTGGTAGCCAATTGACCAATAAGGAGACAACATCTAAGAAATAAGACTTTTTTAACCAATCCAAAGCAGTTCCAGATTCCAGACGAAGAAGCTCCTCCCACTTTTCCTATAATAAATTCCCAGCGGAGATAAGCGAAGGCCAAAACCGATCATAAGTCAACTTAAACTACAATGAAACTCGCTTAATTGGCAAGTTTAGAGTTGTAAAATTTATCTGAGTGGGTGATATTTCACAATAAAGTTCACAGTATGTTTTCTCTAGTTAAAATAGAAAATCATTATCTGAGTGGGTAGAAATTTTATTTATATAGGACAATAATAATAAGTATGATATTTAAAAACGCTGTGGGAGCGTACTTAGTATCGCTCAACTGTATTGAGAATAAATGAATCGAATTTGAAAAATTCAAAAGCGTAGTAGTATAATAGTAGTTGTAATATATATACTTTATTACTATCTTAATTATATAAATATATTACAATATTTATTATACTAGTAATTTGTCCACAAATTATCAGATATCACGCAGAAATAAAAGTTATTATAAGTATTTTCGATTTCTTCAGTTGTATGAAATATAACGTATTTTTGTTATTTTTTATTCCTTTTAATGAAACACTTAGTTTATGATTTAGATATTTCAGATCTCCTTAGAGCTTTGATTTGGACAATCCAGAAGAGATATAATATGATGAACCGTATTTGTCAAAGCTCTAGAAATAGGTATGCAATAATTGCATGATGAACCAACTGTGGGTTTTCCTTGTATAAGTTAGATGCTCTGATTATATAAGCCCTTGAGACCTAAGGACACACTCCGCCCCTCCTCTTTTAGATGTTTTTACCTTATTGAATAATTGGATTGTTTCTGTTATTAAGGCAGTTGTTGCACATATTGTTGTAACTGATATATTTGATTATTTTTATATCTTGTGAGTCAGACTCTATTATGTGAGAGTACTTATATAATAATTTATATTCTATTTCTTTTGTTATGAGAATTCTTTATGTTTATTACTTGTTGTATACTAGAGTTTATTTGAGTGCGTATATATGTAATAATGTCAATCCTAACACAAAGGTTAAATTTAGGTATCAATATTGTTTCTTGTTTTAAACATATATATTATTATATATGGACACTACTATTAAATAACTACTGATACTATATATGGATAGAAAGAATATTGCAAGATTTTCTTTCAATATTATCAGTGTTCAAGTCCGGAATAACGAAGAGTTTGACATGCGAATTTAAGTACTTTAATGATTCATTATCCAAATTTTTGAACAATTGTTCTTTTATAGAATAAGAATCTAATTAATATGAATTATAAATATATATATAGAGATGCATGAATATACTACTCAAAGTAGATGTATCAATATTATATAAATAAAATAGACGATCTACCACGCCTACACTATAATGTTAATCTGCGATCTTTTGTCGAAATATAGCTAACATATTTAATTGAGACGAGGGCGTTAGTGCTCTAAATAACGTTATTTCATATGTTTAGTACTTTTAATGCAAATTATAGGGACATTCTCGAGAATAGGCCTTGCTTATGATTGTAAAATCATAATTTATATTTCGATATAAATCACAATTGTTGCAGAGTATTATTTAATTCTTTTATTTTTCTACATCATTAGTATTTATTAATTTTTAATTCTTCAGTAACAGAGCTACTACAAAACTAGAGTCTTTCTTTGATGATCAGATACGACTACCTTTAATAAATTATAATTTGAGTTATGACATAATACAAAAAATTATTATATATAAAAAAATATATGAGTATAAAAACAATATATAGTCATCAAATACTACAATAACTCACATACCAGTCGCGTAAAAAGGGCAATTTTTTATAGTGAGAGATTAACTTCGCAACAGTTGAATTTGAATTTCTGTCAAAGACTCTTTAGATATGAAAATGTCAGTGTTAATAACTATACCTGTTAATAAAAATATAAAATTAGAATAATGTGTTTAAATTAATAATATGAAAGCGAGAATAAGAGAATCAGATCTAGGGGTATTGACCTTAGTGGTCGGAAGAGAACGTAGATTAAATGGGTAGATTAGTAATAGATGCACCGGTATATGATAGTATATAAATACAGTATTACATACCTTTATATTCAAAATCTCTACGATAGTTTCGGATTAAAAAAATAGTTTTAGATGCTACTGTGAGAGGAATAAATGAGTAATAACACAGTGGGAGAATAATGTACTAAGCGTGATAAACTATCTATTGCTCCTCTCTGGTTGCTCAATCTGATTCTAGATAAGGATTAAGTATATCCTTTTATTTTATCTTTAATAGTGCTTTATCTAAAGTAATTACTACCTAACCAAAGGGTATTACGAACTCATCTGCGGCAACCGATATGGCTTAGGAGTCGAGGGTCTCTCGCTCTATGCCGGGGAAACACTGGGTATGGATAATGGACTATCGACACACTCCCCTCTGGGGATGTGTGGATTCTCGCACGAGTCTTTTGGATTTTTGTGAGGTATAGACCGCGGTGGGTTCCTAGCTCCTCCCTACGGGTATAGGAAAACGTCCCCTCTGTGTTCCCTGTTCGGACCTCGGGCCCCCTACTCTCATCGCTGATAGCGTAATAACGCTTTACATATTAATAATTAATCATATTTTATATAGATACTTTCTTGAGGGATTAGTTAGCTTATTTTATTATATTTATATATAACTAGATATTTATATAATGAATACCTCCCTGTGTATATATATATTAATCATGTAGGGGTATCATACTAGGATTGAACAGGAAAGTACAGGGGGTTTAATTAGTCTGATATATATATACCGGGGAATTTAGGTGGGTAGATTTAACTCTTATCTATCAATTTATATATATACTATAGGGGGAGAAGTTGGGTCTCAGTAACCCTCGTCTTATTGTTATTATGGGTGTTCGCGGGGGTGTAGTTACTCTACCTCTCTTATATATAGTAGGGTGATTTTGGAAACGTCTCATCGCTGTGTTTTTCTCCAGTTACGGGTTGAGACTACAACTTGCGTGTATTATCACTTTTATGTCAACACAATATTTAGGCTCACTTTTAACATAACAATAACTAGTCATATGTATATATCTCAATAGTCATGTTTTATTTAATCTATCTCTCTTCTTTTTTTCACACATATTACCAATAGCTAACTCAACTATATCTTCTCTCAGCAATGTATCTACTTCAGAGTAGGATTAAATGTTTTTCCTACTATGTAACGCTCGACTATGGATTTATGTTTTCTCACTTAACTAAGTATTAGATAAATGGATAATTTAATTAAATTGATTATTTCTTTTGCCGCTTTGTCATTGTTGCCTTTTTCTTTTTTATTTAATGCTTAAATTTTTGAAATTTGTGATTCGTCATGAAATCATTTTTCCAGTAATTCCAAGAATGCTAATTATGTAATATATTTCAATACTTTCTTATTTTCTCTTGTTAGTCTCTCATCTCTCTCGCTCACGTTTTGGTTTGTAGTGATTCTGGGTTCTCGCGGGGTATCCGATTGAGTGATTATTGTTGTTGTTTACTTAATTTTGGTTGGACTCGTTATATATAGGTCATAACTCTATCTCCATGATTAAGATTTGAATATATTGAGTTAGCAATTTTATATCTACGTAATCTGTATGTTGTTTATTAGAATATATAGTAGCATTAACAAACCTATGACTGAGGTACTTTAGGAGCATACCTTAATATTAATCTATACAAATCACCAATATTATTAACTATATATCTAATATTTAATTATAATAATATAGTAATAATAAATATCTAATATTATTCATATATATATAATATATTTACTTATTATATATATATTTATATTATTATTAATATAATATGAGTATAAATATATTATTATTAAATATATATTAATAATTATTATATTATAATTGTATATTAATATATATATATCGAGTATTTATATAAATTAATATTAATATAATATATATATCTAATATTTATTAATATTAATTAATTATAATTTATTAATTTATATAATAAATATATATATTTATATATTATAATATATATATAATATTAATTTAATTTAAATATTATATATATTAATTAATATATATATATAATATATATTTATATATATATATGTGTTGTTGAGATATTGGATATATTAATATATATATATATATTATTCATTGGAGTATTATAGTTAGGTATATAGCTTAGTTTTAGGAATATTTTATTAGAAATACTTATATATTTATATTTATATATAGTATATATATATGATTGATATCGTCAAACTTTTTTTTTTTTAGGGCAATATTATATAACTTATAGTGATGGTATTTATATTTTATTAATTTTATTTATTTTATTATTACTCTCTTATTTTTATCTTAATTCATTAGCTCATTTGTGATTAATCATCTTTCCTATTAGGGAGATATTATATAGAGTTGATTTATGTTTGTTTAGTTTTTTACTACATTTATGACAGGTACATGTTGAATGTGTCACAGTATGATTTTATAGATAGATGAACTTATTTCTGTTATGGAGATTGATAAGAGATGAGATATATGATAGTTTATTAGTGTATTATTTCCTATTGAGATGTGCTCTATTTTGAGAATTTCTATTGACATATTAAATATGTTATTGATGTTATTATCCTCTAGTTTTAGTCTTATTCTTATTTTAATTCATTTATACTTTATCTCTATTATTACTTGTATTAACATAGTGATTATGTGATTCTTTGATCGAGGATATTTATATTATTGTTTATTAAGTATTACTAGTTATATTTAAGAGAGTATACGGAGACATAGAGACATATAATTATTGCAAGATAATGAAGATATATGTTAATGGTGATTAGAGAGGAGATTCGTCACCTAAACACTATCAGTGAGTTGATGATATATTATTGATATATCAATATAACTGCAGAGTATTATCACGATGAAACTTATTCATATTATTTTTTAATTATTCTCTATTGTTAAATAACTTTCGTGTCGTAATTCTCAACGAAATAACAATATGTAATCGTTACTTTATCTATAGCTCATTTTAGGCCTCACTTCTCTTATTACTTTTGCTGCACCACCTCATATGTCTTGCTCGTTAAAGTATGTTTTTGTTCCAGACGAAACGTTAATTTAGAGCTTTAAACATATCATGATAATCATACCTAATAAGTTAGTAATTATCTTAGGTAAGCGAGATAGACGGATAATACTTTTTGGAGTTTATAATAGTATATCTCACTTATACTAATCCTCTATCACCTTCTCTAATCTTCTATCTTAACTACTCTCACCCTCTCTATCTTACTGTATATTTTTACTCTTATTATTTTTATATAGGGTATAGCCTATCTAGTTTACATTGTTTAATTATTATCTATATTTATATCATATTAAAATTTGTAATTTCTTAAGATTATTATATATTCTATATAATTATCATTTATCATATATATATAATAGTATATTTATAACTTTACACTCTTATATATTTTATATAGTTATATTATAACATATCCCCTACTGACCCACTACTTATATATTTATCATTTAAGATTATTTATCATTATTATATATTTATATCTATATATATTAAGTATTATATATAATTATATATATTATTAACTATTAATTTTTATATATTATATATAATATATATAAATATAATTATTATATAATAATATATATATTAATACTTATTATATTATTATTATGTTACAAATAATACGTAAATAACTTAATCAATATAGGCTTCGTAATCTAGTAGTATTTTGAGGTATTAGGTCTATACATTTTATTAATACCATGACGGGAAGATAATATATAATAGTACTTTGAAATATATCTCGAGAATGTTAGTTAAGAAAAAATTCTCATCTCCATCTCCTCAACTAAATACAGCTTTAACACATACTATAAATAATTATCTGGTTCATTGTAATATTAGATAGTTATAACATTTAATATAAATATATATATTATATATATTTAATAAGTGATATCTTTATAAAAGATTTTCCTATATATTAGACATGATATTATCTGTGTTAAATTACCAAAAAATTTAATTTAACTGATATGAATAGGTATATTATTATATTATGAAAAAAATAGTTAAATATATTATAATATATGGATATTATATATTAATATTAATCCATATAGTAAAATTGTTATTTATCAATCACCTCTAGTATAAAAAGTTAGTTATTGAGGTCATATACTTCTTCTATTATATGTATTATAGTATAAACTTTCACTTGAACTCTTAACTCCTAATTAACAACACATACACACACTTACTCTAACAGAGACAAGTAGTATACGAATGGATACATACAATTTACTTAATACCACCTAACCAATTGAGGGCTAGCTCAGAAGCGCACAGGAAGTCTCGGGAATATATAATATCACTACAACGTCATACTGGAATTTTTTTGTATTATTATATGTAGGTATGTACGTTGTTATGGAATATGGATGTTAGTTTAATAATTATGTGGAAAAGTTTCCTTATGTAATAGCTTTGGAATAAAATTTATGAAATTTATATAACACGCTCCATTCTCAATTGCTTTCGTAGAGTAAAGTCGTCTCATATTCTTGCATTTAGTCTGCTAATTTTCGACACTCTTCAAGATTTGATTGTCTGTGGTAAACAAATTCAACAGGGATTATTATTTTTTTTTCCCGTTCTAAGACATTATACCCATTTTGCTATCAGATAATACAAATCGGGTACCCTGAGGCGGCGTCCGATCTTCTTTACTCGTCATTTCTATACAATCTCATCCCATCGACTATTCGCGTCGCTTGAAATACATCCATCGCGTTCCATTATCCTGAAGTCGCTTTCTTACTAACGGAAAATTCGCATACATCATCCTCCGTCTGCAAACGTGCTCGTTTCGAAGACAAACTAATTGTATCTGCCCTCCTTCTTGTGCCTTTCGTCTCTCTCTCGAAAACCAAACAATTTTTTAATAATTTCGTTCATCTAGAGATATATAATTTATTATGAGTGAACTACGAAGTTACCGCAAATATATATATAATAAATATATATATAAACCCACTACTAGTATACTTACTCTAAAAAAACCTTATATACCCCTAGTATATAATATACTCATATATAATATATATATAATATAATATATATATATATATGTATATATATATATATATATAATATATATATATATATATATTACTCACTAGGCATTAGATGGCTAATATAAAACAACGATATTATTTTTAAATTCCGATATATTAATATAATATAGTATCGAGAGCAATTTGATATTTTAAGATATCAGAAGAGAGATATATCGATATTTTTCTTATATATCGGCATCCCTCATACTAACACCATTCGGTAGCCTTTTCGTGTCGAACAGTTTTCTTCTCCACTCTATAGCACGCCTCGTGACGCTATCCCCGTTGCAATGGTAACACAGGAAGTATAGAAGCTCGTATTCTTAATTAAAAGTCTCTTTTGAACCTAATAATATATATATATATATATATATATATACTACTAACTACTATATAAATATAATATAATATATATATTTATATATATAGTATATATATAACTCACTCACTCACTCATAATTTTATATATATATATATTTTTATCCTATATTGTGAAGTAAACATATTATATATATAACTATATAAATATATTAATATATATACATACATCTCGCAACTTAATATATATATATATATATTATTATAATAAGTATAAGTACAGTAATATAAATTATAGGACTTTTATTTTTTTTATTTTTTTACCGGGAGTAATACACACACTCACGGGCAGAGCCTAATCTAGGAAGGGGTGTGCTCAATTTTTTGTCTGAGCAGACGGAGCCAAGTATGAGAATAGTTCACACTCACACGACCGACCAGCGACGAACTGGGTCTCTCGCTTAGTTGGGGATTGCTCTCCCGCTGAGCTACCGGCGCTATTCAGGTGTTGATCCATTCCTTTTGACCTATACGAGCCGACTCGGCCGACAAATCATTCTTCGTAAAAAAAAAAGCTAAGATCCAAAATATCAGTTGGTTCTAACCCATTTACTCTTACTTGGACATTATATTAAAGAACCAGTGAATTAAATTTTCCTTTTTTCGGTGTTTTTGGCTGTAAATATTGGTTTGCCCTTGTGATTCTCACGCGCCCTATGTTGCGAAATATAGTCTGACATTATTCATTATTATTATTATTATTATTATTTATTATTATTATTATTATTTATATTATAATTAATTCATTATATTTATTGAATCATAACCGTTACACCCTAGGATCTATTACCTAATCTTAGCTCAATTTAGGAGGCTAAATAAATTTATTTGCATCTCAGAAATGTAAAACTGTTTTTTTTTTAATTAAAAATCCTTTCTATCTTTCGATGTATTGATAAATAAATAATATGGAAATAATATGTCTTAGATGGTTTCTCTTTTTATTACTTTGCTTTATTACTTTTATTTTGCCAGTTATTATTTAATTTTAAACACATCACTCTTTGGTTAAATATATCGTAAGATCTTGTATACACGGCGGTTCGCAGTAGTGGAAGGGTAGATAGCGATTGGCTCTGATCCTGCCTGGGTTCTTGGCAGGTGGCAAGGTGAAGATTCTTTTTCGGGTTTCAGATATTTCACAAAATAAGACCAAGGTGAGGGTGTCTTCCGTCTCCGCGAGAATAGTCTTATCCGGTTAAGAGTTCCCCCGCTTCCCCCCCCCCTTTGTTAGAGAGGGTGTAGTGAGAGGAGAGCGGAGGGCTTTTATTTTTTTTTTTTTTTTGTTTTATAAACACCAGATGCCCACCAGGTGGAGTTCCCGCTCTTGAATCCGATTAGTTCTCCCTCCCCCCCGCATGTGTCCGAATCTTATATTGGCAAACTGTAACAGATTCCGTGGTTATCTCCTATTTTTTTTGATAGTAGCATGAACCACTTCTTTTTTCTTCATGCCAAAGTCCGATATCATAGTATTCTCATTTACGCCTTTTTTCCTCTTTAATCGAGAGGGAGGGGGGGATGGGCGGGGGGTGGGGTGAGCCGGTGGGCTGGGTCGGCGGGCCGGGGGGGGGGGGCGGGGGCCGCGGGGGGGGGCGGGTTGCGGTGGCACAGGGTGGCGGGGGGCTGGCGCCGGAGTGTGGGAGGGTAGGGGGCGCGCGCTAACGCGGCGCGGGCGGGGGGAGGGCGTGGGGGGGGGGGGGCCGCGCCGTCGCGGGGGCGGGGCCCGGGGCGGGGGGGGGGGGGGGGCGGCGGTGGGGGGGGGGGTGGGGGGTGCTTGGAGAGGCGGTCTCGCCCGGGGCCGGGACGTGGCATCGGGGGGGGGTGAAATCATCTAGAGAATTCTAATTCTACTACCTGGAATAACGTTCCCCTCCACCTTCCAACCCTTTTGCTTGCTCTGCTGCGCAAACTCATAACTCTAGCACGGGGTGTGGTCTGGACGGCACTCTCGGTTGTTGTCTGACTACGTGTAGGTGGGTTCTACCGGAACTGCCTTAGCGGACGGTGCTGTCGGCTACGGATATCGGCAAAGGCTAAGAGGTACCAAGGAATGACAAGGATCTGAATGCCCGTAGTATGGGAGCGGGGCGGAGGATTCTGCGGAGTGGCTGATTAAGAATTCGCTCGCGCGCGCTCGCACGTGTGCGATTGATGGGTGGAGTGTTCGTGAGATAAATCATTACCGGTTGGTGGCGCTGATGTTAGCCGCGATGACGGGGCGTGTGTTGTGCTTGTTCCGTTGGGAAGAAAGTCGAGATCGGATGGGCTAAAAATTTACAATGTTAACCGAGTTTTTTGTAGAAATAAATTTTATTAAAAAAAAAAAAAATTGCAGAAGTGAACCCTTTACGCGCTGCCCATAGGACGTGCGAACGCTTCTTGTCCCGCGTGCCAACAACTATAACGGTCATAACCGACGCTACCGAGCTTCCGCTCATGCTACCTTTATGTATTCGATGTTTTCTTTTCAGCGGCACTACTTTCACATTCGATTTGGTTATGTACGGCACCCCTGAAAGACTGTTTTAACATTGGTTTTTTTTTTTTTTAAAGCAAAAGTTCTGACACGCCGGCGGACACATGGCACCCTACGAAAAATTTTTACGGGCGGGTCACATGCTTCACAGTACGAACAACTCCAATAATCATTTTTTATTAAGAAATATATACAAAAAAATTGCCCTGATAAAGGTTATTAAATATGAACATATATATACTTACAATTACGCCAAATGACGCAATTTTTTTTTATTGGCGGCCATAGAATCCCAATTTGAGAATGGCGAGGGGGGGGGCGGTCACTGCCGCGCCAAGATGGGCGGTGTCAACGTGACATCCTGGACACTCCTACTCGCTCGCCGCGCCTACACCTGTACTCTTCACCTTATGACATACAGACACACACTCGGGCTTTGATTAGAAGGTAAAATAGCGCTATATATAATATATTGGACATTAGAAAGTGTCGTCATGTTAAAACATATGATGGCACCGACTCGCGCGCCGTTGGATTGCTCAGGAAAGAAAATAAATTGATAGACATAGCGGCAGTCGGTGTTGTCCATCTGTTTTAGTTATACTCCATTTGAAGGGTCTCAGTTACGATGTAGAGGTGATTTTTTTTGTTCCTTTAGACTTTAGAACATGAAATTGAGCGACGAAAGATTTTACTTTCGAACCTTCAGACGGTCGGATAAATTGTCCCTGACCTGAATGATTTTGAAAAAAAAAAAGTTAAAGGATTGTCCGATTTGTATACATTTGGTTCTCGATCACAATCAACTTCCTAGTCTTTCAACTCTCTCTATGGAGAATCCACTCTAGTTGCCTTCCATTTGTTTTCTAGCTTTCATTTGTCATAGGTACAACTTTTTCTTTGCTGCTTTCCCTCCTGACGCCAGTTCTGCTCCGCTCTCCACCTACCCCATTTTCTTCCCTCCCTTTTTTTAAGTTTGAAATCTGAAGTTAAAAACCTGGACTGATGACAAACTAATCGCACACGGGTCGCAGCTCAAACATTAATGAAATCCTGTTCAACATCTAATATCTATCTTTCACACATCTTATCTCCTGTTCACAAGTTTCTAATATCTGAACTCGAGTCTTAGAGCGTGCCAGTATTGTCGGAGTAACACTCCACAATCCGGTTATAACGAGAGAGTATGATTGAGAGAGAAAGATATGACATGCGATGTCCACGGGACGGAGCTTATAAGCTCACTCCGTTTTTCATAGTGGGAGCTAAGAGGGTAGGAGGTACCGTATTAACGGATCAGTGCACGTGGAGGAAGTCTGGAAGTACTCTTATCTTTTATAAATATATATAAGAGTGTACAGTGCCTCTTTCACTCCTAGGTTCTTGGACATGCAGGCACGGTCACGCACGGGAGTGCACGATAAGTAAGTGGGTGGTAAAAGGATTGATGACTGGACAATAGATGAGTATTTATAACACTGGTTCATAGGTACATAGAGAACAAAGTAGCGCTAGGATCCAATTGTGGTGCGGAGTAGACCACACGCTTGGTATATATGCGTTGCGGCGAGCCGTACAGATTTTCCGTAGTGACGGTGAGGCTCGAAGTATCAACAGATAATGATATGGATAACGAAGTTCAAATATAGATCATGGTACGTTTTGGCAATGTCTTCAAAGTCAACGTTATCTCATACAGTTAAAATACTAGAGTTTAATTTTGGACTTGTGTCAGAGGGCGACGATGAGACGCGTCCCTGGATGGGAAATTGGCTGCACAGCGAAAGAGAAGACTCAATGACGATCAATGGTCGGATACATGTGTCATGCTCTCTCGCATAGAATTCGTAGGTGAAGGCACCGACAGCCGTTGCTGGTGAAAATGCAGAACAGATTCCAAGTCAGCACATGTACTATTGTGAGGCTGAATGTTACATGGCCAAACACAGTCTTTTGGAACTATTAATCCATCGAGTGCACAGTCTCACACACGACGCTGATCACCAGTCTTAACCGAGATACCAGAACAACTGATCTCCAGTCCCTCACCTTCCCACGCCACTCTCTTCTCACTCACGCTTCGCTACTCCCCTCCCCCCACCCATCTTGCAACACTCCACAACAAGGTTTAACTCATTATGGCAGCCGACCCTCTAAGCATTTCATTCTCCACCTGCCCCTAGGCACACACTATCTATACAACAACGGAAGATCACTCTGTATTTAAAATTCTGATAAGATATAGGTTAAATCAACTGGTAATATCAAAACATTACACTCCTTCCTGCTGCACATCCCTTGTGGACAAGTGCATAGTGCTCATTACGACAGAGTGGAGGATACGACAAGTACCAGGAATTATATTAATAATGACCTCCTGCCAGAACAGGCTACTAAACCAATTTCTTGATTTTGTATGGGTCGGAAAACATTGCTTCAAAATTGCAAAACAGATAAGTGAATTCGCTAAAAATGCTTAAATTTTAGAAATGCAGGTTTGCCTTTAAAAAGTTAGACGAGCGGATTTGTAATATAGCATTATGCAAACATTCAGTTAACAGATACTGAGCAAAAGCTACAATTATAGAGACAACTGCAACTGGCCATATCAAATTAATTTTTAGAACCCAATGCAGTGAGTAACAATGGTATAATGTCGTCCTTTCCTGAGCACGATGAAACCCTTCTATGAATAACTCCTGTAAATAACTTGTGATGTGCACATTCTGGGGTATTTCAGAAAGGTGCCTATAATCCAAAATTCGGAATTGAGAGACTGAGTCAGGGATATCTGTAGGCGAATCTTTGGCTAAGCTGCTGTCACAGCGCAAGGTCATGGAGTCTGAAAAACCACCATTCACTCAAGTCTATCACCTAAACCACACTTGTTAAGGTGATCACCAAGTTGAAGCCTACTTGCTAAAAGAAACAAAACACAATTTCTTCTTCCGTCCCCAGAACAAACTATAACTCCAATAATCTCGAGGTCATTGACATTTAACTATGATAACTGGGAGGCAGTAGCAGAAGATATATGTACCGTACACAGGACAGCCTAGTTACATCCATTGATACATAAGTTGGTCTCCGGGGTAGCGCGTACGTACGCGCGGAGTTCGAACTGAGACACAGGGTTTTACCTGGCGGGGATGTGGACAAGAATGAGCTTGCAGATGTGTGTGGCGACTAATGGGGATGAGGAGGGGACTTAGCTTTAACACGGGAAACCTTCATATAGAGCTGAAGAATGCCGGATAACACCCGTGCCGAAGCATGATGGAGGTTGAGTGCTCGCAGTGTCTAGTAGGAAATAGTATGTATACTGTGTAAGGTAGGTTAGTGAGGGTCATTGCAGATTGTGCCGAGCGTGATGGTAGAATACGCGTGCTCTCCGGTGCGCGCTCGTCGGTACGCTTAATGAGTCGACGGCAAATACCTGCTCGCTAGACTTTGAAACCGATCCCCATATGTTAATTTTGGTGCAAATATATTGGCTTTCACCAAGACCTAAAGGACCAATAACCAAAGCCTCCAGAGGATTCTGCCACCAAATGCAGCTACTACCCGGTCCCTTCACACAAAGTAGTGATACAGCTCTTTTTCCGATGAAACTATAAAAACTTGGAAAGAATATTTGTTGTATTACAGAAGGTAACGAACGTCGCCTGCAGAGGAGCGCGGATATTTAAAAAAAAAATATTTAACTTACTAATATATTATATATATATATATATATATATATATATATATATATATATATATAATATTATATATAAATATATATATATACTATATTATATATATCTATATACACCTCATATATTATATATATATAATACATATATATATATACTATATATATATATATATATATAGTATATTATCTATAATATATATACTACTCATCGCGTGGCTGAATTGATTATCACGAACTCACAGTGCCAATGGAGAGAGAGTCATGTAAAATATAGCGGGAACATTTACACAGCATCACAATATTACTTATAGTAAACTACAGAGCAAGAAACAAATTTTTAATATATATTCATTATAGCATTGAAATTACAATTCCAGAGTCTCTTTACATAGTCAATAATTATAATAATAATAATGATAACAATAACTTAATAATATAATAATAATAATAAGATAAAATACCATAATAAAATAATAATAATAAAATAATAAATAATAATAATAATAATAATAATAATAATAATAATAATAATGGGTGCCTACGAAGTCCTAGACAGCTTTTCACTTAAAACAAAGTTATGAAAATTTTTGTTTTTCATCCCTTTATGAAATTGTCCGAAACTTCATAGACACTCTGAATAATAAGTTATAGTTATAAATATTACTTTATAATATTACTCTTGTAAATATATTACTCATATCTGGTGTATTTTACTTTTAGAAATTAATTTACAAAGATTTCTATTAAAAAAAAAAAATTTGAAATTAGATATTTGAAATCGTTTCAATATCAATGTCGTGGAGTTGAAACTGTTTTATACTT
>JABUQX010023706.1:0-2500 GCA_015478945.1 Trachelipus rathkii
GGGTGACGTAACCCCGTCGTAGACGAGGTTACGTGTCCGTCCCCACGGAGAGGGCTGTTCGCCCAACAAAAAAGTAAAAAATGCCGTTTAGGAGGCTGAAATTTGAGCAGATTGCATAAGGGTCGGAGCCGGATTTCGGAATTTGGAAGCCGGACCGGTGCTAAAGCCGTGCGGGCCGAGTTAGTAATAGTGTATTAATAATACAGTATTGGTTCCTATATAAGTATCGAATCGCTAGATCTTCGAATAATGAGGTTATACGTTCGCTTTAAAGGGGTTTGGGGCCCCCCTCGGAGGATCCCAGTAGAATGAACGGAAGTATAACGAGAAGTGGAGAAAGAGTCGGAGTCAGAGAAGGAAGGAGCCAGAGTCGGCATCGGCCCCGGTGCTGGAGACGGTGCGGTGATGAGTTAATAAATATTCGTTTAGCCCCATATTTGTACCAAAATATATGTTTATAAGGTCGTAAAACTCGAATATGAGGGTTGTAAGATCGTAAAGTTAAATATACGGAAAGCAAAACAGAAGAAGATGGAAGAAGGAAAAAGGATGAGGAAGGAGTTTGAGAAGGAGTCAGAGCGTTAAACCGGCACCGTTCTGGAACTGGAGCGGTTTGCTGAGTTAGTAAACATTGCGTTAGCCTCAGATGACATTTCTATTTTCAAATCTCATTTAGTTAACTAAAATATATTGTTTGCAATTTTATTTTATAAGTTTCATTTTACATTTATATTTGTGTTTAAATTTGGTTTTTTAATTTATTTTCAAATTTTTATTATATTTTATTTATTTTTTAATTTATTTTTGTTTTATTTGTTTAAAGCATTTTGTTTTTACTAAAATTTTTGTACTTTTCATGTTCACAACCGTAAAAAATTCGGCGTTTTTGCACACCCAAAGAGTAAATCAGCAATTCAAACCACCCACCATACCCTCCCCACCCCACCCATGATCTATTGATCTATTGATTCAAGTCATATTTTGTATAACATAACACAAAAACTTTTATTTATTTTTATTTTATTTGTATAGAAATATATATTTTACCCAAATTTCTATTCCTTTTATGTTTATAACATAAAAAATTTGTGTTTTCACAAGCCCTAAATCAGTAAATCATACCACCCTCCCCACCGGTACATGATCCATTAATCTATTGATATATTGATCTATTGATCTATTGATCTATTGATTCAAGTCATATTTTTTATAACATAATACAAAATTTTTATTCTTTTTATGTTTATAACCTAAAAAATTTGCATTTTTACACACCCTAAAGCAGTAGTTCGGTAAATCAGTAAATCAAACCACAAATCCCATCCCTCTCACCCATCCATGATCTATTGATCTATTGATCTATTGATTCAAGTCATATTTTGTATAACATAACACAAAACTTTTTATGTTTATAACTTATATTTATAACGTAGATCATTTACGTTTTTACACCCCCTAAATCAGTAAATCACACCACCACCCATACCCTCTCCCCATCCATGATCTATTAATCTATTAATCTATTGATCTATTGATTCAAGTCTTGTTTTGAATAACATAACACAAAACTTTTATTCTTTTTATGTTTATAACTTAAAAAACTTGCGCTTTTTAACCGCCTAAAGCAGTAAATCATTAAATCAGTAAATCAAACCACCAACCCCCACCCCTCCTCCCCTCCTCCCCCTTCCCATGATATATTGATCTATTGATCCATTGTTTCAAGTCACATTTCAAGTATCATTTTTTATAAACATAACATAAAAATAAGTTCTTTATACACTGATCAAGATTATATGCTAACGTAACAAAGTTTTCACATAATAAAGCTAACATAGCATCACTTGAACTAAGAATTTAATATACAACGACAAACCTAACATACCTTAAGCACGAATAAACTGCTAACATTAACAAAGTTCCATACTTAACAACAGTAAAGTAACTAACATAGCGTACAAAAACGTAACCTATTCATACTTGTCAAGCATATCTCTAACATCTCAATGCTAATTTTACATTAACATGGTAATATTTAACAAAAATTTAACATAACTTTTTATAATTATTTTACTGACCGACGAATATATACTAACGTAACAAAGTTTTTTACATTAACATCGTAATATTTAACAAAAAATTATCATATATATATATATATATATATATATATATATATATATATATATATATATATATATATATATATATAATATATATATATATATATATATATATATATATATATATATAATATAGTATAGTATATATTATTCACCACTACAAATGCTCGTAGTTTAATAGTTAAAGATTGATAGTATCTCTTGAGGTAATTAACTTTTGAAAAGTTTTTTTCTTTTTATTTATAAAGAAGTTATTTATTATATGATTCACCTTTTATTTACTAGTTAAAAACTGTAACACTATATATAAGCTTCAGATACGGTCTTATACCGACTCACATCTATAGGGACTAATATATATTTACAATGATATATTT
>JABUQX010023706.1:7500-20000 GCA_015478945.1 Trachelipus rathkii
TATGTTCTTCTTAGGTATATACATTTAGGGATGTTTGTGAAGCGCACAGGTTATATTCATATAAAGTGAGGAGGAATTTTCTCAGTCAAAAGCATTTTAATTTAATTATAGGATTAGGTTAAAATGAAACAGTTAATTTAAAAAGAACTCAGCAAAGCATAAATTGTAAATTAACACTCAACTTAACGAAGGACATAACTCAATTATACCACAAACAATAACTTTAAAATTTAAAAAAAGCCACAACAAACATTTATTATGTAGGACAATTTAATACAATGCTACATATATTAACGAGTTACTTATAACTAGATTGTTTCATATTTTTCGACTTTTCTAATTTTCCTTTTTTATTTTTCCATTTTTTATCTATTTTCTTCATTTTGTACAAAAGAAAGAGTATAGTACCCAAAAACATATAAAAGTATTAAAAATAACCCAAAACATATAAAGGAGTATTTTACAGTATAAGGATATAATACATAAGAATTAATAACACTAAAAGGATATTTACTTAGGTGATAACTTATGTAACTTAAGTATAGGATATAACACTGATTGTAGGATATATACTTAAAGTGTAAACTTAACATACTAAAAAGATCAAAATCCCGCGCCGCACTTTAAACACACCGGGGAAAGTTCGACGTAAACTTATTTTACTATAAATTCAGAATCGCGCGGTAGGAACACACATGTTAGATATTGATTTCTTAAAATTTAGCTATTTACAAAATTTACAGATTCATACTTACTTCAAGGAACACCGTTGAATAAATATGAGGTGAACACTAATTTTATATGTGTGTTCTATGGGTAATAATTATATTGTTGATTTTGTATATGATTGAGATGGTTTATGTTTCTTGGTTTAGGAATGGGCTCCAGTTATGACTGGAAAAAATCTGTACCACTGAGTGCAGGATTGACAGTAGAGGAGGTAGTAGAAGTATGAATAAAAATATTAGAAGAAGAAGTTCTGGTACATCCGTTATAGATTAGAGATGGGAAAGGGTGTAAAAATTGGTTACGCACAGGATACATTCCTTGTGTGAATAAGTAGGAGATAGATAATCAAGGGTACTCGAGAATTTTGCGTGAAGCTTCGGAAGGTTAATTTAGGTGCGCTTTGGGTTAATTCGGAGGAATGTCATCTTGAACTTTAAAGGGCAATGTAGGAGAATATCTCTTGACTTTAAGGAGGTAAGGCAGGAGGAATGCCTTCGACTTCAGGGGTAATTCAGGAGGTGCTACTCTGGACACGTCTAAGGGAAACTGTCTAAATATGTCTGAAACAGATCTAGAACGAACATTAGGATTGGGAGTCCAGGAGATAGTACGCGGATCGATCGACTGAATGGAAAGAAGGTGATTCGGGATTAACTGGAGGAGGAGGTGACACTCGTCTCGCATGACTGCGAAGTCTCATAGGAGAATTTGCACGAGGACCTCTAAATTGTGGATGAGGACGGTAGGAAGGATCTATTCGTCTATCATCCTTAACAAAGGTTTCTTCAGGAGAAGAAGGAGAAGATTGGATGTTAGGATATTCATCATAATATCTAATAGGACTTCTAACACCTTGTTGTTGGTCAGGAGAAGACGGAGGACCACTACTATGAGTAGAAGAACGTCTAGAAAGAAGAGGAGAACTATGCATAGAGCTCTGACCAGACAAATTAGGTTGAGAGAAAGGAGAAGAAAGCTGCGGAGAGCTATAAGAAATATTCTTTCGTAAGGAATGGGTTAAATATGGATTAAAACTTCCATTAGGAGTTTGTGCCAAAGATGAATCAGATGGAACTCTTTGGGTTGTTTGTTGATGGGGAGTATGATGAACTATTCTTGGGGAAGACTGTACCGAAGGAGGTAACGAAGATTCAGGAGAGATGGGAGTTACATCCCTGTGATGTTGCTGTCCTCGGTATTGCTGTTGTTGTACAGGCGATAGTCGTTGTGGCACCTGGTGATGTTGCCGAACTTGGAGTTGTTGTTGTTGCAATGGTTGATGTTGCTGAACTCGGAGTTGTTGTTGTTGCACCTGGTGTTGTGGCTGGACCGGATGTTGCACAGCTTGTACTGGGGGTGGCAACGTATATTGTAGATCATACTCATCATCATCATCGTTGTCTGAATGAGTATCAGAAGATGGGCCCCCTCCACGAGGACGAAGGCGTCGAGCAGGTGGAGGTTGGGGAGGCGGCTGGCGAAAACTACGCTGGACAGTTTTCGGGGGCAATGGAGGATTCCATATAGGATCGTATGATTGCCAACTGGACGAAAGATTATTGTCCACTGTTTTAACAATTGGCATGGGAAGAATTTTTAAATTATCTACATGAGATTCAAATTCTCTATTTGTAACAAGACATCGAAGAAGATATTTGTTAAATTTAAGAACATTAACAACCAAGTAAGGACCGACCCATTTCTTGAATAATTTCGGAGATAAATGGGGAGGTTTTACAGCAAGTAAATAGACGTAATCGCCAACACGTATAGGACGTATAGGAGCCTTTGAATGTTGCTGTTGGGCGATGCGTATTTTCCTTTTTCAATTTCTGTCGAGCCAAATTCGCGAATGCAGCAGCTCTTTGGCCATTTCCGCGTTAAAGTCATATAAATGATCCTTTAAAGGCTGTGTTTTGTTAATAAAAGGAGAAACATAGTCAGGGAGGTCGTAGGGTAGCCTACGAACATAAAAATGGACCAGAAAATGAGGAGTATTTCCAATAGAAGAGTTATAAGTAGAATTTAGGGAAATTTGTGCAAAAGCAATGTATTTTCCCCAATCGTCGTGCTGTGCAGAAACAAAATGACGCAAATAATCCTCAATGCGTCTATTTTCTCTTTCCACAAGACTGTTGCTTTGAGGATGTCTGACGGCGATTGTGCGATTTTTAATATTCCACGTTTTGCAAACTTCGTTGAAAAACTCTGACGTGAATTCGGCGGCCCGGTCCCGTGATGAGTATTTCCGGTACTGAATGATGTAAAATGACTCTATTTAAGAGAGTTTCTGCAACTACCTTACCATCTCTAGAAGCTACAGGGCATATTTCACAATATCTAGTGAGCGCATCCTTGAAAACTAGGATGTATTTAGCACCTGTAATTTTACATTTTGGAAGTGGACCTATGGTATCTAAATGTACTCTAGAAAAAGGATAGTAAGGTAAAGGATAAGAGTTGATAGCAACTGGATGAGGTTTGGAACCTTTGACTTCAAGACAAGAAGTACATTGTTTACAGAAGAAAGAAATAAAAGTAGATAGTCGAGGAAAGGTATATCTTTCTCTTACACGGTATTCAGTGCGTTCGGCACCTGGATGTCCTGCAGAAAGTGTGTTATGATTCAAAAATATAACAGTATATATGAGAGAATCGGGAACTTCAAGCAGATATTTGTTTTTAGGAGAAACCCAATAAAGTAAACCTTTGACTATAAGATGTGGGAGACAGCTGTCCGGGTTAGGAGAATTTTCAATGTTATTGATAAGTTCTGATAGTCTAGGACAATTACGCTGTTCCTGGAAAATAACATCATCTGTAAAAGTGTAAACTCTAGTGTCGGGAAAAGCTATTGGAACAGGATTATGAACAAGAGCTATAGAAGGCTCTTCTGGATGATTCTGAAACTCTTTAAACCGAATGGCAGAAGTTTTGTGATCAGGATCGTCTTCATTAGAAGAAGAAAGGTGTCCAGTGTCAGGAACTGGGTGACGACTAAGATAATCCGGAATAATATTCAGTTTACCCTCGATATGAACTATCTCTGGGTTGAAAGACTGAATTTTAAGATTCCACCTTTCTAGACGACCCAGCTAATTGTTTATGTCTGAAAAGGTGTACTAATGCGGAATGATCTGTGTAAATTTTAAGAGGATAACCAAATATGATAGTCCTAAATTTAGTTAAAGCGTGCACTATAGCCAACGCTTCCTTTTCGGTCGTGCTATAGTTGATTTCTGCTTTACTTAACATTTTGGAAGTGAAAGCTAAAGGTTTTTCTTTTCCATTGTACATCTAACTGAGCTAATACAGCGCCTATACCGAAATCAGAGGCATCTGTGCTTAAAATGAACGGTTTAGAGTAATCAGGAAAAGAAAGTGCTGGATCTAAAAGTAAAAATTTCTTCAAAGAGTCATAAGCAGACTGCTGCTCAATTTGCCAAGAAAGAATACTCTTCTTTAGGAGCAGAGTTAGGGGCTGCACAAGGGAAGAATAATGGGGTATCATGTGGCGAAAATAATTGAAGAAACCAAGGGTTGAACGGACATCAGACACATTCTGAGGAATTTTAAAATCCTTTAAATCGCTTCAATTTGACTGGATCCGGGGATAAACCTTTTTCACTGATTTTAAATCCTAAGAAAGTGACACTACTTTTAAAGAAAGAACACTTTTTCCCTCCCCCCCAACAAGGCCTTTTTATTTTAGGTGAAGCGTTAGTTAAGAAATTAAGAAACCTTTTGTAAGAGTGTATAATGTGTAGGATGTTCTTTAATGAAAAATGAGAATGTCGTAATAAAAAAAAAACGGTAAACAAACGACGCCTAGCAAGCCGGAGAGTGCCATTTCCATTGTACGGCTAAAAATCGACGGAGAATTGCGCGCACCTTGAGGCATCACGCGCATTTGGTAGTGCCCTCGAGAAGTGGAGAAAGCAGTGTAGGGACGAGACGTTGGTTCGCATTCTAAGTGACTGAAGCCTGAGAGCAAATCAATCGTGGAAAATACGCGTGCTGACCCTATAAGGGACAAGGATTCAGCAATATTAGGCAGCGGATACCTGTCCGAAACTGTGAATGAATTCAACTTCCGGTAATCTACTACTACTCTCATTTTTCCACCGCTCTTTTTAGGAATTAAAAGCAAAGGGGAATTATTAGGAGAAATACTAGGTTCTATATATCCCTTTTCCAAGCTGTCTTCTACCCATTCGTCTATGGCTTCCATATACTTATGGGGTAATTTATATGGACGGGTATACACATAATCCGGACTGCCTTCCATGAGTTTAATAGAAAATTTGTTTAAAGGGCAGACTCCTACTGGATCATCTGCTAAAGCAATAGTGTTTCTATTTTTAACTAAGAAAGAAAGCATGTCTTCAAGTTGTGAAGGATTATTTAAAACGTATTTGTTTGAATCCTTACTGGATTCAGAGAGTAAAATTTCTCTGTAAACTTCCCGGATTTGTGCATCGGAAAGACCCTTAGAAGCAGTGACCGTGTTAATGTCGTATGGTTCTGTGGTTTTGTAAAGAAGCGGAGAAGCTGTAGTAAGTAGGCAGTGATTGTCGAAATTAACTGTATCTGCACCTAAGTTTACTAGTTCTAACAAAATATTGCCTTTATGGCAAGTAGAAAGAGTGTTTCCAAAGAAAAGTGTACCTGTGGAAAGATAATCACTTTTGCTTTCAGTAATGAGTGCTAAGTTCTCTGGAGGAGAAGCACCAATGTTGGACTGTACTTTAACAGGGAGAATATACCTTGAGTGAGGTAATATCTCTAAGTCCGAATTAGTATAAACATTATAAGAAAGAGAGTCGTCTATGACAACATTAAGGCTTTCTGTAATTTTATCTGAGTAAGGCATCTGCATCTGGTGCGACGAGGTGGAAGGAGAATTAATTTCAATTGGTTTACTTTCAAGTAAATCCGCGTATCTGGTCGGGTGCGACGAAGATAAGGAAGGATGTGAAATTGTATTAATCTCCTGTAAAGAATTAGGAAGGGTATTAAAGGAATTAGAAGAATAGGGAGTAGGTTCAGAAGGGTGTTTAAAAGTGTATCCATAATTGTGTAGGGGAGTTTTACTTACCTCATTTTGGTGAAAATGTACTCGCTTACTATTATTGTACTGTCTAAACAGTTTTTTCTGATGCTGCACTACTTCTTCTGCAGTTAAACCTTTTTCCATATTATCCATTTCATCCGAAAGGGATGAATAATAATTAGTATGTTCCATATTAGGAACTACTGAACGACACCGACTCCCTGGAGAGTTAAACTGCTCATTATTTATAATCATTGATGTCTGAAAAGAATCCGACCTAGGACTAGGATAGCTTGTGACAGGACGCTCAAATGATTTACGAGGCATTGGCGCTCCTACATGAGGTGACACCTGGGTGGTTCTATTAGGCAAGCAAGTGCTGTGAAGTAATGGCACTGCGGTGCTCATGTTTAATTTACCTTCTGGTGTATTAAATTGAGACTTACTAGCATTATATGAAGGTTGCATTGGTGTGCACCGACCTAAATTGGCACGTGGTGATGTACAATGCGCTTTTGGAGCCTTAACACTAGGGTGCCCTAGGGTGCCAAGGGGTGCCCTGGGGTGTACTGAAGTGTAATGCAAGTTCTGAGCTTTTACACTAAGAGTGCTGTGGTGGTGTAAGGTGGTGCACTGCGTTGCAATGTGGTGCAAGGTGGTGCACTGGGGTGCAATGTGGTGCCCCTAGCTGAAATTGTTTCATTATGGTAGTTACCGGTATGAAATGTATCAGGATGCGAAAAATTCATCTTAAATTTTTGACATTCCGCACTATTTTGTGAATAGATACCAATAGGCAAGCTATTTTGAAAACATGACTTACCTGGATTACCAGGAGATGATGTAAATTGAGGTTGATTACCTCTGATGGAGGGAGACACACCGGTGCTCCGGCCATAATTACTATGAAGTTTAGTATTACTAGGAGACTCAACGTAGCCTTTATTGCCTTCACTAAGGGGTGAAGCGTATAAAGACGGAAGAGCTCTGTTAGGAAAAGGAGTCGCAGTATTCCGCTCACGGCTAAACAGCGGTGCTTGGTGCGGAGAAAGTACTGCGGTGCTTCGGCTATAGCCACCACTTGGTGACATAGGCGAAGGAGGATAAACCCTATTTGGAGGAGCTACTGCGGTGCTCTGTCCAAAATGACCGAAATTCGATACACGATTAGTAGGGTTTTGGATTTGTCCATATTTCCCTATTATGGGAGCAGGAGAAGTCAAGCAGCTTCCGGGGGAAGAGCGATACAAATTCTTCGAGCAGCCTCCATTAGAGGAGCGATACAGATCGTTCGAGCAGCCTCCATTAGAGGAGCGATACATATTGGTCGAGCAGCCTCCATTAGAGGAGCGATACATATTGGTCGAGCAGCCTCCATTATTAGAGGAGCGATACAAATTACTCGAGCAGCCTCCATTATTAGAGGAGCGATACAAATTACTCGAGCAGCCTCTATCAGAGGAGCGATACAGGGGAAAGTTAGAGCGAGTTCCGGTACCGACGGAGGCTCTAAAATCCGGATGACAGTTCTCTATGTCCTTTCGCTGAGGCATAGATTCAAGAACCTGACTATAAGTCTTGTCTGTACCTATTATTGTACCTCTGTAGTGTGGATAACTTTGGAGATTGTTTAAAGAAAGAGGAGCATTCTTTGAAGTTTTGTACCCCTTTCTTATTAATTTTAACGGAATCTCTGTAGTTTCACTACTATTGTCGGCAAAATAGACACTATCTCGTCTTATGTTTATCATAAGAGGCAAAATTTTCAATATGTCGGTTCCTATTAAAACGTCTAAAGGAAACGACGTAGAGTCTGGAACCACGTAGAAGTTACAATTAAATGCTTTACCACCTATTATAATATGCAATTCTGTTCTTCCTTGTATCACTAATTCTTGTCCAGATATAGACCGTAATGAAACATCAGGCTTATGTAAGGCTGGGTTACCTGCAGATTCTGTCTTTTTAGAAAATCTACGGAAAAGACCCTCCTTTATTAAAGAGCGCGAAGCTCCGCAATCTAAGAGCCCTGACGTTTCAATCCTATGACTGAAATCGTGAGTAAGTTGAAAAGGAAGACCATACAAAACCCCTGGTTTCATATGATTAGAAGTTGTGAGTATGTATGATGGTGGTAAAGAAGAAGGAGTGTCTTCCATTAGAAAAGACATAGGGGAATCTATAGCATTTATACTATCGACTCCGAGAGAGGTGGGTGTTATGTGTATGTTTATAGTTATTAATGAAAATAATTAGTGGTCAAGAAATATTAGTGGTCTTAGAAAGAAAAGTTAACTTGTAAATAGTAATAAAAGAAGTATAAATAGTTTTAAGAAGTTTTAGGTTGGTCCTGAGAAAGAGGATAGGCAGCAGCTTCGTCCATAGTTCCTACATGCTGAGGCATGTATCGGCCGGAGCTATGTACAGGAGCTGAAGAAGGACGGTGTGACTGTAATTTAATTTTAACATCATTATTTGTTGTGGGTGTAATATTGCGATGTGTGTATTCGGTAGACGAAATATTAACACAGGTAGAGTTACACTTAGGACAAATATTATTTACAGATGTAGGTAAAAACTTATAACTATCACATGACACACACAGTTGACGAGAGACATTAGAAGAATTTGGGACTAAAGCACGATTAGGAAGAAAAGGCATATTATTAAGTCGGGACGTTACAAAAGAATGAAAAGGAGTAGAGGAAAATGAACTAGAGGGAGGTACCTCTGACCTCTTAAATTTCATCTCTCTGACTTTACCTTCATTCTTTAAAGGTAAATACTTTATTCTCCTTAGAGCCTTGGGATGGTTATAATCCCAAGTAGAAGCATAACATGCAATTTCACTTCCACGGCGATGATACTTTTTACATCCACTACAAAATTCTTCATATATACACTCCTCATCACTATGACCATATCGTTCACATTTAAAGCACTTAGGCATGTGAACTCTATTAGCTATAGACCTACAAATTTTCTTGCCATGGATCCCTTTTAAAGGTTTGGATATGGCATTAGACATTTTCAAATTGTATAATTCAATCTGAGATAGAAAGGGCATATTGACATCAAAATGTTCTAACACTTCCGATTGGAACCGTTGTGGTGTAATTTTGTATACTTTGGAAAATATTAATGTCCTCTTTAACTTATCTGATATTTTCTCACCATGTTGAACATAAAAATCGCTTGCAAAATCATGAACCGCTTTAGAAATCTTTGATGCATATATTAGGATAGGAAGATTAGGATTCCACTGTACTTCATCTATAGTAATGCAAGACCTAAAGCTATTTACAACAGTGGGAGGATTAATTCTATACCATGGTAACCTTTCCTTGATTAGGGAATTGGTACTGAAATTTGTAAGGCACGGCAGTACACCTCCCATACTACTAGAGGGTCCTGGGTTATAAGGCAGGCTTGGGTAGTGCTGGGAAGGCATGCAAGGCATCTCTACATAGCTTTGGGGACTCTGGCCTTGCATGAGACTGCGTTGTGGCATAGCTGCATAATAAGGCACATTACTACTTTGGACTAAATTTGTCAAATTAGCCCCATATGGACCCGAAGCTCTATTATAGGCAGAGGTCCTCATGTCAGCCACCGGTCCCGGGTTGCTAGAGAGAGGGGCTTGGCCGGCAGTAGGCATCTCCATACTACTGGGCATGTAGGTACCTCCAACTGGACCTGTTACTTCACTAGGGGTGAGATATGGGCCTCCAAGTTGGGGTTCATTTCTATGAAGATTTTAGGTGCTCGGGGCACGGCGGCACGTTGTATCGGTCTCGCTACTACTTAGCGCGGTGATAATTAATTAAAGTTGAGTGACCCTTCCTTAAGCATTCCCACCCCTAAAGAGCCCTTAAAATTAGCAAGAAGTGGCATATAAGAGAATTCCTTGCACTCTGAGTTAGTGTCAAGAGTGGAGGAAAGATCAGTTTGAGGGGTTGACCCTTTATAAGTAACCATGCTATCTGTACTTTAATTTCAAGGAGTAGCTTTAAGGAATTAGACTGAATGGACAAGGACAGGGTATAAAGTATTGAGCAGAAGTAATCGAGTATAAAACAGTAGGCCGCCAAGAAAAGTATGATTAGTATATCCATAGCTTTATGAGATTAGTTACGTAGGAGGGCTTATTCTTCTCGCTACATTCATCAATTAATATTTATGATATCGATATACAAATTATAAAAAATCATAAGTGTTAAGAGGAGGTAAACTTACCATGGTTCGATTATCTTTGCTTGTAAAGACAGAAGTATCTATATGGTTTACGTAACTTTAGGAGTGAATTTCGGTGACTATCCTTCTACAGTAGATGTTAGAGTTCATCTTGGCAACATACTCCCGCTCCTACTACTAATCATACACGTAACATCTATCTAGACTAAACCAATATTTATTTATTATTTATATTATATTATCATAAGAGTTTTTATATTTCCTGGCTAGGTCAGGATATACTAGTACTAATACGTACTACCTGTGCCCTAGGTGCTATTTGGATGAAAGTCACTCATCATATTATATAATGATTTATAGGCTCACTACACCGTATAAATTGTAAATAGTTATTAGATAATATATAATAATATATAGGTATGATTGACCATGATCCTGATTTTAGAAAAAGCTATCAATATATAGGATATGGCTAACTTAAGGTTAGATAGATTATTGATAGCCTGTTGACATACTAATTCTTAGGAAGGGATCTCTTCGTGCTATAAGTGAACTTGGTACATATAATTAGTCCGATAATATCACAACTATTACCCAGGCTATAAATTGTACATATATACACATCAGTGAAAGGATTGTCGAGCATAATATAAGCAATACTTCATTGTCTTAATAAGTAGATGAATTGCGGTACTATGGTATTATATATATATCCTAGTCTATAAAATTTTGAGTATATATATAGTGTTAAGTTATATAGTGTAAGATAATTAGTGAGAATAATTACGAAGGACACTTATCATACGTTAATGAATCAAATAAATTAAGTAGTGGTAATAGTATTTAGGAAAAATAAGAATTATTATCTGAGATTTTTCTGATATTTTCACTTATTCTATTAGGTAATAATTTGTATAGTAAGATATTATAATATTTCAACGACTAGATGGTTGAGATCCCACACAGTTACATAAATATATTTAAACTTTATATATATACGAGGCATAATTTATTACAATAAAATTATCACCAATAATGAAACATTAAGTTGATAAATTTGAATTCTATATATTATCATAAAGCAACTTCTTTTATTGATTAAATCTTGTAGATACAAAATTATGCGATATAAAATCGAGAGAGACATTGCACGATTTACTATCTGCAACACCATAAATTGAAGTCCAATGGTATTGGCCTTGAGTCCTTTGCTTACCTCATATATAATATACATAGATTATATAGATAAATTTATCTGATTTATTAGTTGTTATATACTCTATTAATGCCAATAACTTCCAATAAAATAAGGCAAATATAAATTCTAATTAGACAGTTATCGTATGATTTAATAGAATATTTAAAAGTACTGATACATAAGTATTAATGAAGTAAACTCATAAGTTGAGTGTGACTCTGTCAGACGTGACGTATTTTGAGGCGGATTTTCAATCACAGTGACGTCATGAATAGTGACTTGATTTCTTTGCGTCATAAGATGGAGACCAATAGCTGTTTATCACAGAGGCGTTTACTGAACGACTTTCAACACGATGTTTCTTGAACTAAACTCTACTCTTATGGCGAGAGGTGCGCTGCACCAGACTTACATGGATAGAATTGGAGGTGATTTCTTTCTCTCAATCCCCTCATTCAACTATCACACACACCGCTTTAACTGGCGTAATAGAACAGGGTCAATGTCTATAATATAAACCATATTTTTGAATAATTTATCTTTAGGTCCTCCTCGTAATAATTAAATATTTACAG
Organism: Trachelipus rathkii; assembly: GCA_015478945.1. Taxonomy (NCBI): domain Eukaryota; kingdom Metazoa; phylum Arthropoda; class Malacostraca; order Isopoda; family Trachelipodidae; genus Trachelipus; species Trachelipus rathkii. The sequence continues at coordinate 19,250 of JABUQX010023706.1, forward strand.
ATTTATTTATTTTTAAAATTGTTCTTATAACTACTACCACTACTACCGTCATTATCATTACTATTAGTATCATCAACATTATTACTACTGTTAACATCTTTATTAATATCATCGTTATAATTATTATTAACATTATAAACATTTTCTCTATTATCATCAGTACTACCATTACTTTTACAATAATTACCATCATTATTATTATTATCAAAATCAAAATTACTATTTTACCTATAACAAACCTATTGTCATCATCTATAAAATCAAAAAAGTTGCCATGATCATTATCATTACAATCGTTTCCATCACTATCGTTATTCACAATAGGGCCAATGTCCTAAATTATTTAGATGTGATCTAATTAGATTGTAGTTGTTATATATGGAGTTTTTAATAACTAAGAAAAGTGTTTATAAATCTTTCACATTGAGTTTGAGAGAGAGATTGCACCTCCCGAAGAGGATAGAGTCAACAGAAAGCAAAGGAAATAACGCTGAATATCGCAGTAAAGATCAGGCCTAAAGAGAGCAGTTGAACAGCATTTAATATAATGATTACTTAATTAGTACTTTACTATTAATTGTTAGTAATGGTGGTACTAGTAGTTACTCTACTTAATTAGATTGGATCTTAATGCGTTAAATAACACTAATGTGATTAAAATCAGGCTTATTGAGTTTTAACTGTGTTATTTAACTGAGACATCAATATTCAACTTAAAATAATAAGATTAGTAAATTATTATCATTAAAGT
>JABUQX010023706.1:25000-30339 GCA_015478945.1 Trachelipus rathkii
ATTTTAAACGTGCGCAGTTTCATTCAAGAGTGCATTGTTTCCAGCACCTGCGCTGTTCACGCTTTAATATCGTGCGCATTGACTTTGTGTTTGCTTCATATTTGCGCAGTGACTTTTGGCAATTGCTAGTCGACGTGTGCGCAGTCAACTTATACGTGCGCAATTTACTTTGTGTTTGCTTCATATGTGTGCGCAGTGACTTTTTAGTTGCTTCACGTGTGCGCGTCAACTTATACGTGCCGCAATTGACTTTGTGTTTGCTTCATACGTGCGCAGTGACTTTGCAGTTTGCTTCACCTGTGCGCAGTCAACTTATACGTGCCAATTGACTGTGTTTGCTTCATACGTGCGCAGTGACTTTGCAGTTGCTTTACGTGTGCGCTGTTCACATTAAACGTGCGCAATTGACTTTGTGTTTGCTTCATACGTGCGCAGTGATCTTTGCAGTTGCCTTCAACGTGTGCGCAGTCAAAACTTATACGTGCGCAATTTGGAACTTTGTGTTTGCTTCTTTGTGCGCAGTGACTTCTGAAGTTGCCTTCACGGTGCGCAGTCAACTTATACGTGCGAATTGACTTTGGTGTTTGCTTCATATGTGCGCAGTGACTTTGAAGTTGCTTCACGTGTGGCGCAGTCCACTTGATACGTGCGGCATTGAACTTGTGTTTCTTCCATACGTGCGCATGACTTTGCAGTTGCTTTCACGGTGTGCGCAGTCAACTTATACGTGCGCAATTGACTTTGTGTTTGCTTCATATGTGCGCAGTGACTTTGCAGTTGCTTCACGTGTGCGCAACTTATACGTGCGCAATTGACTTTGTGGTTGCTTCATATGTGCGCAGTGACTTTCTAGTTGCTTCACGTGTGCGCAGTCAACTTATACGTGCGCAATTGACTTTGTGTTTGCTTCATATGTGCGCAGTGACTTTGTAGTTGCTTCACGTGTGCTCAGTCAACTTATACGTTGCCTCACGTGTGCTCAATTGACTTTATAACTTTTTAGTAGCCTGTTGTTTATATAATTTATATAATATAATTTATTCACAATGGATATATTAAACGATTTAGACTTAAAGGTCACAGAGGAGCTCTCAAATGAAAGACCTGCGTCTTCTTCGGATGAAACAACAGCTAGTTTAAAAGCAACATTACAGGGTGAGCTGAGTTCCCTTCGAATGAAAAGGGGTGTTTTAAGAAGAAAGCTTACTCTATGCTGCAAACATTTTCCTGAAAAAGGTGATGATACAGAGTCACCTACCCTCATCGACCCTGTTGTTATCAAAACAATTTTCGACAAGGTGACCTCGATTATCTCGGACATTAAAACTCAAGATACTCTGATTGAAAACCTATTAATAGGGGCTGAGTACACCAAGTTCGACCAATCGCTTCTAGACGAAGAGATTTCCGCTACTGATGCTTACCACATAAAAGTGGCTCAAACTCTTCAACTGTTAAGAGTCGAATATGGATATGAAATCAAGTCTCGAAGATCTTCTGATGCCCTTTCTGATAATGAGAGAGCAGCTTCAAATTCGAACAAAACATGCTGTGAAAACTCAAAGTCTTTTCCCATGCAGCCTTTTAGCCTGAAGATCAGCCCTAAAATGCGGAGATTTTTCAGGCGAGAAGGACAAGCACTCCTTTCGTTCCTTCCTGCAGGAGTTCAATAATGTGTATGGGGGAGGAGGGACTTGTCACAAGCTGTTAAGTTGCAGTATTTCAAGTCCCATTTAAAGGCATATGCTTTCAGAGACATTGAGCATTTGACGGGTATGGATGAGAATTATGAAGTTGCCTTGTCCATTTTAAAAGAACATTATTTGGACAAGGCCTTCATTATTGATTCTATTTTCATGAACTGGACTCATCTCCGCCTCTGGACGGGAAGCAACTTGAAACGGTCAGATCCTTATTTTTTGTTTTTTTAAGGGGTCTTTTGCCCCCCGGGCTCATCTAAAATGACTAAAAGGAGCTCGGGTTGAGCCTCTTCCAGAGGATAGTCTGGCTGCAAATTAATCAGGCCATATATTAGTTGATACTTCCTCTCCATTTTTTAAGACGAGTTGAAGCTGGGCGACAGAAACAAATACTCCGTCAATTAAATCTAATTATTTAAAGGCAGCATAAATCAGATAATTTCAATCATGCTGGAAGTTTCGCACCTTCAGACCTCAACTTCATTCTCATCAACTAAATTTCTTCTTCCAAAAGGAACTTCAAAAGGGAGAAGAGGATACCCTCTGATCAGAAGAGTCATACTTTCAACATTTCAAAAGGTAGTGGCTCTCTAAAAAGAACAACTTCTCCTCTGAACCTCAATCAAATTCTAATTCAAATTCGAATAATCAATTTTCAAGGGAAGTCAAGTGTAAGCTGTGCAATGGAGACCATTACCTCTCTGACTGCACGGTTTACGTAAACCCTAAATCAAAAAGGGACAGATGTGTGGCATTAAACATGTGCCTTAACTGTTCCAGCATAAAGCACATGGCCGATACATGCCCGGCTAAAACACTCAATTTAAAGTATCCTTGCTATAAATGTAAGAGCCGAAAACATCTAGCCGCTCTCTGTTCCGCTGGAACCACTAATCAAAACAGGGAGCATTCTCGTCAAGAAAATACTGATGAAGGAAATAAAGTTGATGTTAGCAATCATAATCATCTTTGTATTAACACTGGGCAATCATCAGCTTCACATATTCTGCCTACAATAACCATAATAGCAAGGCACAATAACAAATCAGTTCCTATTCGCTCTCTTATAGATTTGGGATCACAGAGAACATATGCTGGCCCTAAATTACTTTCCAAACTTGGAATCAACTGTGAACAATTACCTATAATCAAAAATCCTATTAAAACATTCATCGGAGAAGAAGAACGTGCATCGTACCTTGTCGACCTAGATATAAATTGCTGCTGCGATTCCTTCTTTAGAACCCCGGTTCTGGTCGACCCTTCTTTGGATGTTGGGTTTGCGGTTATGGCATCAGCCATTAGTCGCATTTCGTTAAAATATAATGTGGCTGACAAGTCCTTTGTGGGCCCTTATGGGGACTCGGTCGATGACATCGACCTTCTTTTAGGTACTGACACTTTATGTCATATGAAACACTTCCAAATTATCGATTGACCCTCATCCTACTTACCCGGACGTTCTTAGCATTTCTTCAAATGAAATAAGTGCCGACCTGGGTTTGGAATATCTGTACAGCTTGGAGTCCTTGGGTATTCAGGAGAAGGATTATGGTACCATCGATAAGGAATTTATCTCTAAATTCCACAATGCAATTCAATTTATCGATGGAAAATACCATATTGAAATCCCATGGATCCCAGAATTAGTGGATCAGGTCCCTTCGAATTATCGTATTGCTTTAAGTACGCTTAGACGAGTTAAAAATCGTCTCAGCAAACAAGGTCTTGATCAGGCCTACACTGATGTTTTTAAGGAACAGCTGAGATGTGGTATCATCGAAATCATCTCTGTTGATCCGAAGGAGTTCGATCGTTACATATGGATTCCCCACAGGCCTGTAATAAAAATGGCTGATCAGGTTTCTACTAAAATCAGGCCTGTGTTCAATTGCAGCCTTAGAACAAAAGGCGCTCCTTCTCTTAATCAAGCCTGTTACCCAGGCATCGACTTGTTGGTTCCTTTACTTCGTCTCCTTCTTTTCTTTAGGACCAACAAATATGTGGTTGTCGCTGACATCTCGAAAGCCTTTCTTCAGATCTATCTTAAACTTGAAAGCGATCGTAACAAGTAACAAGTCTGCCATCTTCTTCTCAGAAGAAACAAGTTTTGTTTCTTCTGGAAGAAGATGGCAGACCTTGTTAGCTTATAGGTACGCGACCAATCATTTTTGGCCTTGCGGTATCCCTTTATCTTAGGAGCCGTAATAAGACATCATATTAAAAGCAAATATTCATTCGATCTGGTCTCTCGGCTTCTGGTCAATAACTTGTATGTGGATAATTTTATCTACACTCATTCATCCCCTGATGTTTTGAGAGACATCAATTCAGCCTCAGTAGAAAGGATGAAGGAGGGTGGGTCAACTTGTTCCTGGAACACCAACCACCCTGATCTAAAAGCTCAAATCAAAGACGATCAGATGCTTTTCTCTCATAATTGTGATGAGGAAAAAGTCTTGGGGTATCTTTATCATCCCGAAAATCATACCTAGATTATGCAGACTTTGACCTTACTCAGTCGAATCAAAACGAAGATCTTCTTCTCCCAAGTAAACAAAATCTTTGATAACTCTTTTCCTTTTTTCTTCCTGTAACTTTAAGGGACTCTGTTGAATGAATGGCGGACATGGGAGAAAAATGAGTTGGTGTTACTCATGACCAGGATAAAAAGAAGATTGGGAAGAAACTTGTGCTGACTCGACGACCTAACTTATCTTTTAACGCTTCTGCTTGAAGCATCAGCAAATTCAACTCTCAACATCTTTTGTGACGCAAGTTCACAATGTTTATGGGTTTGCAGTCTACGTCACCGGTTCAGAAACTGTCCCGTCATTATTGTGGGCAAAATCTAAGGTGGCTCCTCTCAGAGGAAAAACACTTCCTTGTCTCGAGCTACTATCAGTTTATTTGGCTCTTAAGTGTCTTCCACAAATATTGACGGGATTGACAGAGGTTGAATTCAAGGCTGTCAACATCTTCTCGGATTCCCAAATCGTCCTAGCATGGGTAGCGGGAGGAGGTAGCAAAACAAAACAAATTTTTGTCAAAAATAGAATCCAAGATATCAAAAGCATGGTCTCCTCCATGAGAGATGACAATTTACTGCCTATCTCTTTTCACTACGTTAAAACGGATGAAAACCCTGCCGACTTGATAACTCGAGAATTATCACATCGAGAGTTTATCAAAAAACTAAGCCTTTGGAAATTCGGTCCGAACTGGCTCAGCCATGATCAGGTTTACTGGCCCAATTTCAGCAGTTCGGGGGGAGGATTGATGGGCCTTTCTTCAACATTTAATGGGTCATACAGGCCCCACATCACTCCTTCACAACATTCAACGACTATTCTTTCTTTATCAACTTGTTAAGGTATGTTCCTCTACTTTTGCAAATTCGGGTGTATCAACTTCTTTCCTCAATCGAATGTGACAGAAAAGCTAGACTTTTCAAAGTCATGCAGCAGGAAAGCTTTTCTGTTGAACTTCGGTTTCTTAATGATGTTAAGTCGAACCCTGCTTCTGCTAAAGCACCACCTGATGTGACAGAAAAGCTAGACTTTTCTTGTTAAAAGTCATGCAGCAGGAAAGCTTTTCTGTTGAACTTCGGTTTCTTAATGATGTTAAGTCGAACCCTGC
>JABUQX010023707.1:0-41062 GCA_015478945.1 Trachelipus rathkii
AGAAATAGCAACTAAGAAAGTACTCATAAATAGCCGTTATATCCCCACTAAACCACAACCAACAACGCACAACGTCTAAATCAAAACAAAAAATATAAATAAAAAAAAAAACGACAGAAACAAATAGACAAAACAAAAAGGAGAAAATGACGAGAATAATCTGATATTCGTTACGTATCTAAAACCTAATAATTTTAAAAACGATAAAACCCTATATAACAAGCAAATTCTTAAATATGAAATAATAAAACAGAAAGTTTAAAAACACTCACGCCCTCACACGCTCTTTATTTTTAAAACCGTACAAAAATAAATTAAATATATATATACAATAAATACTATGAATCAATTAAAAATTAATGAAATTCTTTATCTGAATAATGATTAAACGGCGTCCTTAATTTGGATAAAATAATTTTAACAAAGAACATATCAATGTAGAAACTAAAAATCATGCTTAAAAAGGAAATTATGAGGAAAAATTAAAATAACAATTGTGCTTCATTTGCTAAAGTATAAGTCGAAGTAGCTATTATTATTTATGAATCTAATAAGTTTCCTTGATTTTTCACCCATAAAGTAAGAAGTATACGGCTATAGTATCGGCACATTTTTAGACCGAACCGAACTACCGATACGTAATTTCTACACAGATACCATTACAAAAAGTGCACGATACTTTAGACCGAAACCCGATACCCTATGATAACTATCGGTACAACGTCCTCATATATTCATATATAATTGACTGCTATTAATAAATTAGAGATCATTATCATTTATAAAAGTTTATATAAATACATATCTAACTATATTATTATATATACTATATAGTATTATGATATATATATCAGTTACTTACCGCCTTAAACACAGAGAAAATACGACGGTGTTACATGTTCTCAGCACATACCTATTTTTAGAATTTTTTCAATAGTGACCCAGCTGAAAAAATTTATATATCCTTCAATTAAGTACACAATAAATTAAAACAATAAAAAAAAATATAACATTATAAATTTAACATAAGAAAGAAGGTAAAGTAGCTAACATTATCTAAAAAGCATAACTTTCCCTATGGCCTAGCTCAAGTGTTTAAAGAAAGAACATATTTATCTTGTCGAAGAAATAGTAATCAAATGAGATTTACACAACACACATTTTAATCTTGACAGGTCATGAAAACGTATCTGAATATTACTTCAGTGATGAGTTTCCCTGTTTCATTATGTATGACACCGCAATAAGTTTCGTAATAAAGTCGCACCATTTAATTAAACTATATGTCCAAAGGATTTTTTAAAGGTGAGGTTAAAACTGCTGAGTTCCCTTGGACACTTAAAACAAATGAATCTTTTATTCTGTAATGCTTCCATCATTTTTTTTTTTTTTTTTCCGAAGATACAAAAAATTTACCCACTTTTATTTCCAATTTGTAACAAAATTTTTGATGAGATCAAGACGCCACCTTTGTGAAAATAAATAAAACTAATATTTCATAGAATAATCTATGCATTTCCATTTATAACAAGACACACAAGCTAAATAAGACCCTACAGCTAAATCAAAAGCTTAAAACCCAAGAGACTCCTTATTCCATTTTTTTTCCACACTGGTAAGAAATAGGCCAAAGGTTCTAGACATGAAACCTAAACACTCAGAGTTTTGGAAGCACAAGTCAGAACTAAATGATCTAATCTAAAGTAAATCACTTTGACATTTTGAGTGAAATTTTTTTTATAAATATTGTCAATATTTCAGTAAAATAAATTTAAGTCCAATTAAGCCATTAGTATGACCACAATAAAAAGTACAATTTTTATAGAGCGCACAACTTCAAAGTTCGAAAGGTGGCCTTTTATTACTTATATAATCAGATATGTTGTGCTTTAAAATTTAAAAACAAATTTTCTGTGGGTAAATTGAAAAAACTGGGTGGGGAATTTGAGAACATAGGGTGGAATTTGAAGGTGTGTGTGAATCTATTTTTACATATTAATAACAACAATCACGACTTATACTCTATAGAAATATAAACATTAGATTAAAGGGTTATACTAATGATATTAAAAAAAAAAAAAAAAAAAAACTGAATACCAAAATATATTGGGTCAAAACATAAAGAGTTTCTAACACATTACATAAATGTCAAGAATGAAAAACGAGCCCTTCAAGCAGTTGCAAAGAAGCATAATGTTCCATGTACAAGCCTATATTATTAAATGATATTTTGATCAGTACAATAGCTGTCCTTGATGAAATTTGGTGTTATACTGTTAATAGTATACAGGAATGTGGTTACCTTATTGAAGACAACGCTAGGAAGCGGCTATTATTTAATATAAATATAATAAATAAATAAATATTTTCCATTCATATTTTTATATTTGCTATTGTGTGTGCTTTCAGTATTATCAAAGTGTAAATTTATCCCTAAATAAAGTTCTGAAAACCTGTAAGGATGTCCTCAAACCTTATTGTGGTAAAAAATGTAAAAAACAAAATTGTGGCAAAAGCCTTTTGGAAATCTTTTTCGATATGATGCTAAATGAATTATAAGGTATCATAATGCAATTTCTGTTTCTGCTTCACAGCCCTGCATGTAGCAAAGATAATATGGTGATATCTACTCTGAACTACTACCTAAATGAATGAATAAAACCAAAAAATACTATAAATAAAATAGTACATGCAAACTTGAGAGGTTCAGGTGACACAATATATAATAGAATATAAGCATCAAAAAAAAATGAGTCATAACTAATTGAACTATATATCACCTATATAATAGCAATATGGAACAAGCAACTGGGTCACGAGTGATCACTCTAATTTACATAAATAAGTAACAAGCAATAGTATATCATTAGGTGAGTCTAAGTGATGACCCAAATTAATAATAATAAGAACAAGAACTTCACAATTATATATTATAAATTAACAATAGGTCACAGATGAGACTCAAAAAATATTTGATAATATAAAATATGAACAAAATATAACAAATTGAATTTTTGAAAGTAGGACCCTAATATCCAATATATATTAGAGACTATACAAAGGAATTTATGAGGGCTCACAATAGTGTACTTATATCACAAATCTTCAAAATTAGATACAACAATTAGAAGCTGACATAAAATTTTAATAATAATCACCTTTAAAAAGAAACTTTAAAATCCTATTAATTACAATATTAATCACACGTAATATAAGACTATATCTAACAGTCTATACATCCAACATTAAATTAGATAGAATGACAAATAACTTTATAACACACCCTATGCTATAAAAATCCTCTCCTACCAATTAAATTATCATCTAACTTCTCTTATACAGATATCGCCTCACAAAAACCATAAATCATAATTTAACCACGAGATTAAATATAATATAATATAGTACAGTATAATTAAGGTACTATATAGACTACGTTTCAATACTTACTTATAGTCCATTTATAACTTAGCTATATACACCTATATAAGCTATAATACATTAAAAATACCTATCACATACATATGTGCCTAATCTCCTATCATAACATATAGTATATAACAGATTCTTATATTACTAATTAACCCCAGCAATAAATAAAAATAATTAGAAAACAAAAGACTATAATTCCGTAAGTAACGGATGATAAGCGGAGTATCAACTAGTATTATCACTGACACTCAAGTCTACTCTCTATCATCTCTAATACGTATAATAATAATATAATATATAATAATATATAATCATAGTATATATATTTATTATATATATATATTATAATATATTATAAAATAATATATATTAATATATATATATAATAAGTAATTAATATATAACTATATATATAAAATATATAACATACTATATATAGTATGATATATAATTTTTTTTTCATATATTAATAATATTAACTATTAATATATATATATATATATGATATTATATATAATTATATATAATTTAAGTAGTTGCATATATCGATACCAAAAAATTTATGAAGGCCGTATAAATATAACCGATTGTACCATTATATTTATATATATATATAGATACAAGTACTCGGCAAATTTTTTCAATCACGTGACTGATTAAATTACGATACCTAAGGATATAAGCCTAATAGAATATACACTAAATATATAATAAAATTTTGAGCCGATACTAGCCGATAATTACTTGATAATCCAGAGGATAACTTATTTATATACCTTATTATGCACTACCTATATATTAATAAATATTAATAATTATATTAATAATAATATACTAATATTATTATATTATAGACATAAATATATTAATATAATATATTATATAGTATTATACTAATTATTATAATATATATATATAAAAATTAGTATATATGTATATTACAATTAATTATTAGCCATAATATCACGTTATGTTAATATACAATATTATTACAAACTTTTAATATAATTTATTAAGACCGTTTATCAGTTATTTATAATATGAGGCTTTAACTGAAAATCACTTAAAAATTGACGCCGTTCGGTTCCGCTTCGTGTTTCGAGTAAACTTGGCATAGATGAATTGTAAGAAAATGCTTCCACAGACGTAAGGAATTTCCTCATTAACTGTAATGAGTTTGCTATTATCCCACGTAGCTAGCAACCGAATTAAGCACATTCTATACGTAAAAATTAAACATATACAAGAGTAGCGGCGTGTAAGGTTTAAGTACCCGTCTGAATTGAAGAATTTTCATTTATATATATATATAAATCTTATTTAATATATCAAAACTCCTATCCAACAAGGATAAGACTACCATCACAAATAGTTAGACTACAAATATCTATGTATATAAAACAATGTTATTATTACTTTTAATATTTCTGCTATATTCCAAAACCCCGTATTTAAGCCATACACATAATAGCTAGAATTCCATTTGTTTAATAACAATACATTATAATGAGAGTAAAGCCTAAGCACAGAAAATCCGCGGTCGTTTAAACACCAGGAAACTATGCACAAAAAATGGTGATGCATTTTTATCTTAATTCGCTGCGTAACCAACAAAATGATCAGAGAAAATAGCCAACGGGCTAGATTTTATTGTCGGGGTATTTCGGCTGAGAAATTCATTCTATCATTAAACGCTTCGTATATTACAATTACGATTGAAAGGAGATATAACAAAGAAATTAGTTCTCAAGTAAAGTATTCGTGGGCTTGCTAATTTAATCGCAATCCCACTAATACTATTTATGTTCTTGGTACTAATTCTCTTATTTGCTATCCCTTTAATCAATAAAATTGTGGTCTAAGGTCCGCTACACAAGCCTTTGTTATTTGATCTGATTGGAAGTTTTTCCATGAAGAAAGCACCTTTCTCCGTAAATTTTCTAGCTTTATGTCTTTTCCCTGTAAACATTTTTTGATGAACTTTTTCATCGTTTCTCGAATAACGACTTATCGCTCCTACGATCTATAGCATAATGATGTTTCTAACTTCTGTTAGCTCGGCTTCCCTTCGATTGACCCCTTTCCAATGTTCTTATCTTTCACACTTTCAGAATAAAACATTTTAAACTAATATTTTCCATAGTGCAAACGTTTCTAATTATCTTATAACACCATCCAAAAATTGGCAACTTCTTTGAAATTTAAAGAAAGCATCTCATTTAGCTTGAGGTCATAAATCGTTTACAATGATTATAGTTGGAACTAAAACTTCAACAATGACGGTGAATCTTTTGAATTAAAAAACTCTGCGAGCCTTCAAAGCACATGGACATTTTTCCTTTCGATGACTAATCTCTCATCTCTCAACCATGAGAATTTAAGACCGTCAGAGATCACTATGACCTCATAGGCACCGTATATCTTCAAAAATTCTCCATTTCAAAATGCTTCTACAGATGAGGTACCTTAAAATATTTTGGAAATCACTTTATATAATAACACTTAAACTCAAACACTTAGCGTTCATAAGATACATTGGCACTCCTGAATGCTGAACTAATTGCCTGTATTTCGTGCAAATACAACGAAACCACGATTTCCTTATGAGGTTTACTTTTGTTTTCCAAGCAATTGGAATTAGATGCTGGATGGAGCCCGTGATTTCGGATAAACGAAATAAATATAAAATGGTTTATGGAAATTGCAGAGAAAATGGATCAAGTCTGATCGTGTCGGATGGGTCGTTAGATCTGGGAATTATGAGATATTATTTAAGTTTTCTTAGGCGAGTTGGTATTTGAATGGAGAATATATCAGGGTTCACTTTGCTATAAAATAGAGTCGGTAGGTGGTTTTTGGTGGGTTTGGTTGTGGCTCGCGGCACCGTTCATGTGCTGTCTATCAGTTGTCTGCGGTTGGCAGCTTGCACATTTCGTAAGAACGTGGTAAATCAGCAATCACAGGAAATAGCACTTTAGAATTAACGGAAAATTTCCTTACGTTTGATAAACATTTCTTTACGATTTTGCGCTAAGTTACAAAAAACGAACGCAAATTCCGAGCATTTCTTTCGTTTCGTAAGCACAAATGCAAAAACGAAAACGCCTATATTAACAAACAGTAGGTCAGATAGATCCGAAATTATCAGAGCAAATGTCGATATAATATATATATATATAATATAATAATAATATAATATATATAATATATATGTATAATATAATATAATATATATATATAATATATATATATATATAATATATAAATAGTATATATTACTATAATATATATATATCTAAATATATATATATATATAATATATATATAATTACAGATATAAAATTATATATATATATATAATATATATAATATATTATATATATACTAAATAATATATATTAATATATATAATATAATATATATATATATATATATATATATAATAATATATATAAATATATATAATATATAATATATATATATTATTAAAGAAAAATTGAAAAAAGAAGAAGAAATTCGAAACTTTAATTTCTAGAACGGTTAAAGATCGTTTCTCAAAGTCATCGAGTCATTGAAGAAAATTTTAATTCTTCTTCGTCTGGTACAAGGGGTGAAAAACCCCCTTATCAAGGCTTGCTTCGTGAATAGTGTTTGATAAAGCTGAAAACCTTTTCAACTACAACACCCACTCTGCAGCAATGCAGGACATGGTATCTCTAATATATATAGTATATATATATATATATATATATATAAAATATATAGTATATAATAATATATATATATATATATATATATATATTATATATATTATAGTAATATATATATATGAAATCAATTTAAAGACGCAAAAAATGTGCGGTATCGGTTAAAGGTATCGGCCATTTAAACCGATACCGATACCGAACCGATACTATACATCAAATTCCGATACGCGGGATACGATACCGGATACCTCAAAAATCGCGATACCACCGATAGCCGATTACTGAACCATGGTAATCGGTGCATCACATATATAATTATATATATATATATATGATAAATATATATATAATATATATTAAATATAATATATATATATATAATATTAATATTATATATATATATATAATAGTATATATATATATAATATATATATATAAGGTATATATATATGATATATACGATGTCTAAACTAAGGATTATATTATATATCTATATTGAGATAACTAGAGTGAGCACTTACCTTTGAATTAGAACTGCAGATGTGGTTTGAGATCTAGGAGGCTTCAAGAACTTTCGAGTATCATCGACAGACTTTTTACTATAGTTAGTATTTTTGGTGCCATTCCAGGAGTAAAAACAACCTATCCGATTCTTTTCTCTCATTTCTTCTTAAACTGTTAACCTTTTTCCTGTTAGTCTTCAATGATTAAGCTATAGTAAAAAAATAATATAATATATTTATATTATTATATATAATTATATAATATATATATATATATATATATATATATATATAATAATGATATATATATATAATAATATATAATATATATTAATATATAATATATATATCATTAAGGTGATGTGCCGAGATATCGGTAAGTATCGGTATTCGCCCTATTCGACCCAAAATGCACGAATATATCGGTTTCGGCTTTTGCCGAACATTCGGCGGCCGTAATAATGGTGAGCACTTGATATAAGAAGCGACAGTAGCATACATTTACATCAAACAAAAGGGAAAGATTGTGATTTGTCAATTAAAAATTGAAATTTTAGAAACTCTATTTCCCAAAAAAATAAAAATATAGCCAAATTGTGTAAGCCCAATATGGCGAAAATCTTTGTCATTTGTCAGAGCCTATAAGGGCTTTTGACATTTTTCAATATTCCTAAAAAAGTAGAATTCATTTAGTGATACGGGATAGAATGGATCAACATGGTAGCTGGTATAATGGGAGAGTGATTGCTATCGAATCTTCATGTTTTATCACACATGTTGCAACTATGCAAATCACGATTCAATATTTAGTCCAAAGTCGTGAAAGATTTATTTATCTACTTGCAGAAGCAATATCCTTCCTCATTTTCCCCATGCTGCAACGGCAGCTGCAAAGGCTTAAAAGCTTTAGCCGATGCAGCTGAAGGATTAAACAGGCAAAATTTAATTCAAGACCGTTTCTACACGCATGAGAACAGAATAGAACTTAATATGAGTGCTTGAAAAGATTGTTTGACCAAAAAGTTCTTATCCAAATACGCGTGCATTAGCTGAATGCAATCAGAAAATCTTGACTGATTTTCAGTGGCAAAATTATTGGATTTACTTGAGCCATTTGACATAACATCACTAACAACAGAGCAATAAACGTGAAATAACAGTCACCCAAGTGATCCCTTCCATTTATAATAATAATAAATCTATTTTAAAAATAAGGTAAATGAAAAGCAAAAGCTTCAGTGGAGTATTTACACTCGTTGAAGAGCTAAGAAATCAGTAGAAAAAAGACTTTCTAAGTCTATATGTAATAAATTTGTGTGTAGCCACTTTCTTAGATCTGCGATCAAGCTAATTTTTCAAACATGAACAGATGAATCAAGTATAAAAAATATGGTGGTTGAGCGCATGGATAAGAAGCATGGAAAGATTTAGCTCCTGACCTCTAACAATTACGATTATTTACGTAGTGGGGAAAGTTAAGCTGAAGGTTCCATTTTTTCACCCCTTAATGGATTGTTTAAAGAATTGTGGCATCAAAAATCGTCATACAGAAAAAGAAAGTGAGAGTGAAAAAAGAAAGGCCCATTCTTCTGACGATGTGAATTGTTGTACATAAAAGTAAAAAGGCTCATACGGAATTACATCAAGAAATAAACAAATTATATAAATTGTTTTGCCTACTTTGACGCAGTGAAGAAATGAATATCAGCTTCAATTGGTGGAAAAAACACTGGAAATAGTTTTATGAATTTGAAAAAATAGCAATAAAATACCTTTCAGCTCACCGTCATCAGTCGAAAGTGAAGAGAGAATATTAGAACAAGAGGAAATATTTATGAAGCCATAAGAAATAGGTTATCCTCTGAAAATGGAGAACTGACTAATGTTCTGGTCATTTAACCTTAAGCTTATTCAAATGAAGTTTATTTTAGTTAATATCTTTAACTACGAAACTTTTCAATTTTCATTAATATTTTTTAATAGTGAATAGTTTGCTGACAGGAAGAAATAGTTTTATTACTTTTATTTATATACTTGTAATAAGCTCATGGTAAACAGAAAATTTCTTGGACGGAGGTTGTTCACAATGATTACTTGATGTGGCTGATTCCAAATAATGTAAGTCGCGTTTTGCATTTCACAAGTAGACCAATCTTGGTTGAAGGATGTAATTGAAGGGCTGTGGTAAGGCACAGATTGTAAAATTTATGATTTTTAAATTTTCAAGAGGGTTCTATCACAAATATTAAAAATAAAAATATAGGGTTACTATAATATATATATATATATATATATATATATATATATATATATATATATAAATATATAATATATATATATATACGTATAATATATATAGGTAGTATATATATATATATTGGATATAGAGAGGAAGAGAAACAAATCGCAATGAAATGATACATGTCTTTGATAGATATATGTTTAAACAATAAACAACTATCGAATAAAAGAGTATATGGGACAACAATGAATGTAATAGTAGGTTTGTGTTTATTAATGTATAAACATTGTTACGTTGGTAGTAACTTTTCTCTTCGTAGACGATCTAGTCGTGGGCAGAGCGTGAGACGCCGCGACCGCCCTTTTGACTGGCCAGGCTCCTGGAATATCCCTTCACCAAGCTCCAAACAATACGTCGGCCAAATCAATATGAGATTATCTGCCAACGTGTTTCTTGGCAAACCGTCTTCCATAAATCTTACAGATCTTGATGGGAAAGCGTTCACGCCTGCTCATCACAAACCCATTCGCTCTAGTTATCTCGGAAATTTCTAGGTGAGAAGTAAGTAGTTGCAATTATACTCATTCAACTATCCATGCGAATGAAAACGTCTAGCAAGTTCCTCTGTACATAATCGTTAGTGGATTCTCTGGCTTTCCTTGTTCGCCGCAGAAAATCTGTTAGCATATGAAAAAAACATTCTACGCGTCTTGCTCTCTAACACAGTCATTGTTGGAGCAAAGGCAGCATCACAGAGGAGTGTCCGTATTTGTGGCCATCAAATATCCCATCTTTTTCCTTCTCGTCACCTCAGACGCAGGAAACGTTTGAGCATATATAGCGAAGCATTCATCATGGTCCAGGGCTTCACAAATTTGTTTCATCTAACAAAGTTTTATGTGTAGGTGGAGGTAAGATGAGTGTTTAATCTCGTCTGTACAAGTAGTTCACGTACGATGTTTCTGTCACCCATGGCGTCAACGTTTCCACATCGGTGACCATTTTATGGTCCAGTGAATCCTTTGCCGCCCGGCTCGTCCCAATGAGCACAGGAAGCAGGTATAATTGTGGTGAAACTGCTTGCTGACCGAGCTGCAAATCTTTTACCATTTTGAGGTAAGACGCATATTACCATCCCATTACCTGATAATGTAACTCTCCCAAACCTTGATTTTCATAACATCCTCTCTCATCCGTACTAGTACCATTGGGCCTACTGGCAGACGCGAAGCATACCTGTTGCCGAGTTGTGTACATCAACACACACTTTAAACTGCGCTTTTGGAAGTGTCAATAAACAAGTCGCCACTTACCTGGCTGCAATCGTAATGCTGGGAGTCCTATACGCGTAGTAGTAAGGCCTGCAACTTTCACTGCAATACACAAGGTAACCCATCTGACTGGAAGAGCATCCGCGCTCTGCCTACTCTGTTAGCATAAAAATGTTACTGCTTGTGCATGGTCCAGGTTATGTACGCATTGTTTCATGGCAACCGCAACGCTCAACAGCTTCAGCGAGCGAACTTCGGCAAACAATACAAACTCTTCATACAAGATCGTGCATTCACACCTGCGGCGAACCAAGGACGGAACCAGCCGACTCGTATTTTCGAAAGGATTGATAGACACATCATCCAGGTATAATTGGCATCCATAATGGAACGATACTAAAGTTTAGCACATCTTCCGCAATACTCGAACTCAAGTAAACTTGCTGACTACGTAGGCATATATAGCGGAAGGTAACGTGCTATGACAGGCCTACCGTAGTGCGCACATGGAATTGTCATTCTTAGGGATTAAGTGCAAGAACATAGGCAGGATTAGAGTCGCAAGATTTGTAGAAACGGCATGATGTCATAGACAGGCAACGATAACCGCAGAATACACATGAGCAATGAGAGATGCAAAGACACCGGAGAAATCCGTAAAGGTTATCTTTAACAGACCATAGCCATGAGCTAACTATATATGTCGTTACTAATAGGGCTGTAAGTCAATTAACTATATATGGTGTCGGGGTCTGAAAAGTGCCGAGGGCGCACAAGAAAAATTTCGTGTCGACCTTATTTTTGGTTGGAAGGGCCAGTGACGAATGTGGTGTTGCGTTACTTTTGCTCTAATTGTGGATCGACCAGAGACTTTTGAGAAATAAATCTATCGGCCGAATAGCGAAGCTGGATATTTCGGCGTGGGCTTTCGCGAATATTCGGATATTCGGGACAAGTGGCCGAATACTTTTTATGCCAAGATATTCGGTATTTGTCTGGTATCGGTCTTTTTCACTATTCGTCACATCCCTAATATATACTATAATATATGATATATAGTATATATATATATTATATATATTATATATATATATTAGTTAAATATAATGTATTTTGTTAAAATCCTATATAGTGATGGTGTTCCCATTGTGAGTATAAGTTTTTCTGTTTCTTCAGGAGTTTAAAAGCCGTTAGGAGGAAGATATGATGTAATCTAGTGGAGCTTGTATTATGTCGATCTTAAGCGTTTGGTTTTATTTCTTGTATCCTCATTCATGCATATGTTTAATCCAATTATGTTTTTCCCCGTACTTCTGGTTGATAATGTTTTATCACCAGAAGTACTCAAAGTTTCTTATTTAGGTTGAGATGAAAAACATATTTAGATGATTATATTCACCTTCTGATGTTCACAAGTTATATGGTGTTCTGAAAAACAATAACTGGTATACGTTACTTATATAGATGTGAATATAGTGAAGCGACAAACATTTTCCCGAATTTATTATTTGTGTTGGAAAAAACACCCAGTCGACTTTGAATAAATACGGGTTCCAGTTGTATCAAGGTTATATACTTTCAGCTGAAGTGCTTCAACAGATTATTAAACTCTTGTGTTGTGCACCCCCGTGCGAACAGTGAGCTGCGAAGTATACAGCAGTTCTTCAACTACATACGGAAGGAACAAGTAAGACTCTCGTTTAGTTGTGGTTTCTACATGCCCACCAAGTTATTAACCGATATATCATCACTCAAAGCAATACTTTATTTTAGAGTGCGTCCGGAGACTCAAGACTTGCAATTTCATAGAAATACAGAATAAGCGCCAAGCCTTACAGAGCTACACACTTCGAATTGGGTAGCCAGGATTGCTAAAAGATTCTCTAATACAAAATAAATTATTGTATTTACATGAAGAGATAAGACTAAAAGATTGTCTTCTCTTTCAGGCTTTTATTCCCAGGTTAGAATTGGATTGAACATCAATTTCTAAGGTTTCCGGAGTACCGTACATGTCATATTTAGTTTCCGGTCTACTCATTGGATTGTTTTTAACTTTTGGGCTGATTGCCAGAGTTACAGGTCTTTTATTTTTGGCTTCTAAGTTTTTTGGTTTTAATGACCTTTAATTTTGGGCTACAAGATTGCAGAGCCGCGTTTAATTCCCAGTCAGAGCAGTGTTCGTCTCATCTCATCTTTTCTAGAACATTTGATTTTAGTTGCTGTACTTTTCTATCCGTCATCTCAGAAAAACACTTTTATTGAAATCACCGATGTCTTTCAGAGCGTCGCTCCTGCTCTCGCTGCTAAATTTTTGTGCTGATTTTCGTCGAGAGATCTATCTCGATCTCCTAAATATTAGTGGATTGATCTCAATCCACTACAGTCTCATCAATTCACCGTCTCTATGATCTCATAGAGCCTCTCTTATTTATTATACACATCTGGTTGTCGCTGTCACTGTTTTACCACCACTCACTCAAGATTCCATCTGGCCAATTGACGATGCGCAACACCTACACGCGATGATGCTAGACAGACAAAGTAGTTCCACGACAACTACCCACCGATAGAGTAAGGCCTTTTCAGCATACGCCTGGGTTTTATTCAGCACATCTCCGTATCTCAGAGTGAAGGCTGAAGGCATTTGTGTTAGTTTTGCCTCTCGGAAAAATTTTCCTATTCTTCCTATTCCTATTCTTCATCCATAATCAGGGGTCTGGGAAAGGTTGATTCGTATTCTCCCCCTCCGTTCCAATATTTGGTAACCAGGTTTCAGATTCATTCTGTTTTCAATCAAATTTCAGTTGACAGTTAAATTCAAGTTTTTACGAATCCCATATCGACATTCCTAGTCCTCCGTAAACAGAGAGAAAATTTATTTGGCCTGCCCGAACAGAGGACTATTTTGTTCCTTTTAGTGTCAGCGCGCCGCTGCGCCATTTGCAATTCTCTGCCCATTCACAGTTTCTCTGCTGAGCGAAGAATATTGGCAGAGCTATGGTGTCTACTTTTCATTGAGAGGTCGTTGCTGAAAACACGGAAGAAAATATTCCAGACGGTTTTCTGGTCTCTAGCAATCTTTCGCTGAATCATCGCTGAATTGATTCGTATATCATCTATCCTCCACAAAACTTCTGGTTGTTTGATATATCCAGAGCAGATGAGTTTTCGCACTCATATATGCGGAACACTTTCCTCTCTTGTTATTACTTCTGCTATCCTTTATCTCGCTCTTGTTCTATTTGCAGTGACTCACAAGAAGTGAAGAAGAAGATCATAATGGATGATGCCAATAAAGATGTTATGGGAATCAGGCGGAAGCAATGCAAGCTTCTCAGAGAGGATAGAAGAGGCAATCGGATATAAATTTGGTACTAGAGTAGTGCTAGTGTTAGGGAAGAGTTGAACAATTTGCTCACATAGACTATTCTGATGTAGGGGTAGATAGGGCTAGAAACGCTGATGTTAATATCTCTAACATCGCACAGTCAGACACACATGCGGTCATGCCAATAGAGCAGGCCGAGGAATTAGTAAAAACACTGAAAAAGGATCTCGGAGTATTGAAAGAACGTAGATCTCAAAGGCTAAGGAACCCGGATACCACAGGTAAGTATGCTAGTCCGGTAAGTCAGCCAGCTCAGCAAGGAATTTCGGAGGAACGTCTCGTTGATCTTCCAGATACAATGCTCCAAGACTTTCCACATTTGAATTTGGATACTCCGGTGATCTCTCCGGAATTTTCTCGAACTAATGCTTCTCTTTTGGGGGAAGATATTCGGTATGAAACTTCACCACACGCTGATGGAATTCAACCACCAAGTGAACAAGATGGATTTCTTCGTTTTCCGCCACCGGCAAAGGCTGAAACAATGCCTTTGCCTGTTCTAAGTTCGGAGGGTATCTCCCCCTCTGCTCTTCATCGACATAGACAAGTTATTTCTCCGGTAATAACCGCTGCTTCAGGTCTTCCACACTCATCGCAGAATGATTTTTCCACATCTCGGAATGTTCCTGCTCACTATTCCAGAAGGCCTGGTTTTATTCCACCTCAACCTCAACAACCTCATACTAAGTATTACACAAACTATTCAGACCGAAGAGAACATCATATGGAACTGATTTCAGAAGCCATTGTTCTTTTAACACAATTACTGAAGAATTCCCAGAAGTTGAAAGTCGTCGATCCTGGGAAATACAAGTATGAGGCAGACCAGGATATCCTTGAATATTTCGTTGATTTTGAGGCATATTGCAGCCTCAATTACCCAAACGCTCCTCAGCAATGGTTGCGTTTGTTGGGTCGACAATTGGAAGGGTCATTCCTCCAATTGTACAAACTTATCACCAAGGATGTCAGGAATTATGCTTCTGTGAAAGATACCCTCATACGTTGGTATCACACAGAAGAAAAACGTAAAGACAATTATAGGCTTCAAGCCTACCACGCTGCTTACCGTCATAAGAACGAAGGCATACGTATGTTTGCTCTTCGTTTGGAGCAGTTAGCCCGTAGGGCATATAATGGCTTAGACATGCGCAAGCACAATTCTCTGCGCACCGCATTTATTCTTAGCCTTCCACCTTCTCTTAAGGAACGGGTAAACGAATATATTGTCCAAAGGGAACATAATACACGAGCACGTGTCGCGTGGGAGGATATCGTCAGCTTTGCTGATTCACTATATCAGCAGGATCAAGCATTTCCGACTCCTATTTCAGACGGACGACCAACTCAGAGCCCTATAAGGAAATCTCATATTTCGAACACAATCGAACCGCTGGGATCAAGATTTGAATGAAACGATACGTATCGATGTCGTTCATCCCACCGGTTGGGTAGATACTTTGAAGGATGAGACCAACAACTATGGTAAAGGTCGCAAATCTCCCTCCTACAGTTCTAGAGTTGCTGATTCTAATGGAAATCAGTATAGTAGAAATACCAACCGGAAGGAAAGCAGATATTACAGAGATAATCGCCGACAAGATGATGACCGGAAACAGAGTTCGTACAACTACAATCGCCAGAGGATCACATATTCGCCTTCAGCACCCAAGTCCCGCGCAGAGGTAAGATGCGAATATTGTGATAATATTGGCCATTGTATGAAAGATTGCTACAAATACCTCGGTATTTGTAGTTATTGCCGGAAAAAGGGACATATCCGTACTGAGTGTCGGTCATATCGATCGCCACAGAATTCACCACCTATTTCCCGGCGGTTGAACTGTCCATTCTGTAATGGACCACATCCCGGAATCAAATGTCCTTACAAAACTCCTCCTCGGACTGCAGATAATCGTCCAAGGTCATCACCTCAGAACTCCGCTCCTCAGAACCATAATTCAGGAGCCATCAAGAAGATTTCGTCGTCATCAAATGCGAAACTCAGAAACACAGCCCCCGCTCCAATGCCGAGGAATACCGAGCGATCAACAGACAATACGGCGGATGAAAATTCTCGTCCTACTCGCAGATACCTGGACCCGTGTGAATGGTGTGATTTATCCCATTATGAGGGCCAGTGCAAGGGGGGTGTAAATGATAAGCCAGTTAGCCGCGGCGCTGAAGCTTTAAACTGGCACCTCCACGGAAGTGATTCATGCCGTGAGCAGATTGCAGAAATAGAACTCAGGAAATGACTCTAAGTAGACGGAGAAATTGCAAATCTATCATTATGTGACGCCTGAATTCACTGAAGATTTTTCATTTCCCGCAGTGTGCAGAATACGAACACCGTAAGAAGAGTCAATTCCCAGTATGTTTTGCCCACGACGGACAGTTTCTCCTAGGAGTGAAAACCAAAGTCGATGCGACCTTTTTTCAGATAAATTCACTGAAGACATTTCCAGTTTCGAGAGAATCCTTGAGGTCTCGAGTGTGTCTCAGTGGCTAACACATTGATAATTGTACTTGTCTGTATTTGGATCGCATTATCTGGAAATCTTTTTTGTCGCCGATACATCCAGTTACGGACGTACGCTGGGGCCAGTATATGAATTTGTCGGCCCAACCAAATGGATGAGAGCAGAGGGGTAATATACAGAATATGCTGTGTTCGAAGTCCGACATGATGCCTTTGGATTGGTTAGGATCACTTTGACGATCAAGCTGCTCCGAGTAGTTGACTTGTTTCGTCGTAGTGGAGCTTTGGGGTATAACCTAATCGAGTTCCTGCAGTTCATCTCTAACTTTTTGGAAAATTCATTGGACAGCTATGTTCAGTTCTGCGAGGGTGGGAGTGAAAGCTATCAGTGGATTCGGGGGAAAGATGAGAGAATCCCTATTTAACAATAACTCTGAATTAACCTCGTGACCGTTTTCGCGGAGATTTCACCACTCAATTCACTCAGCGAATATTTCATCGTTCCAACATATGAATTTATATGAGAAAGGATTCATGTATTCTAGATGGGTACAATGTGCCTTAAGAAGAGAAACCAACTTCTACAAGATCTTACTTCGCAGGCTACAGTGTACGATCGTCCAAGGAAAAAAAAATTAGTCGTTATTGCTGAGGGGATTGAATACAAAAGAAAGTCCCATCCTAAAATACACATTGTCATGGTTGATAAAACTGACCCGAATATCAATGAAATAGATATTCTTCAGGATGAACACTAAATGACAGAACTTGAGAATTAATTGTTCGGCGGCTGCGCAAAAGCATGTTCAAGATAGATTTGTTGGGCGTCCTAAGTTAATCCACAATATACCGACGACATTCGCTAATCAGATTTTCTCTCGAGAACGATATTGTATTATCCAAACTACTTCAGCATGGATATGTTCGTATCTCATTTGCTTGGATTTCCTTATGCCAATGTTAGCATTTGGGGTTTTACATGTTTTCTTGTGCCCATACGTATAATTGGGAAGAAGAATATAATTGAATCAACGTCATTATATTATAACATTTCTATGGCCCCACTGGGTGGAACAAGTGATTTCCACATAGGTGCCGATGTTGTCCAAATCTGTCAGAAACAGAAGACTTTCTCTTCTAGGTAACTCCGCGCAATGTTGAAAAGTCTTGGCCAATTACCCTTTGACTTATGTGACATATGGATCTATTACAAATTTCCGAAATACATTGTATAATGGCATAAGTACTGGCATGGTGCTATTGACTTCATTTCTCGTAAAATGGGTTTCCGTTTGTTCCATTGCCTGAACAAATCTAGTCTATACGAAGTTCCACAGAAGCTCTAAACCACCAGGTAACTCATTTCTGCCGTAAGGTACCCGGAATCGCAATTCTTACCGATAACGGTACAGAATTTACTGGCGCAAGGACAATTTCAGCTAAGTGCTTCAAGAGGCGCATTAAGTATTAAACCGTTAGACTTCCTCCCACTCAATCCAGCAAGTAAACGGACATATCTTTAACGGTTATATCGTAGACCCTGACTCAGTATCCTCAAATGGCTTGGTTCGGAACACACCAGCCAATGGAATGAAGGAACTTCATCGTCTTATTTCTGATTACAACAAATACTTCACATAGCGCCATAATGAACATGTTCGCCTTCTCGATTTTTTTACAGAAATCGATCATACGCCGACTCTATAGCTTCCCTCAATATTTGAAAGAGGAAGTACGAATTTCAAAACCGCCAATAAAGGTGTGACAAAAAGATCGCAAGAAAGGTTATCAGATACGGTGCTCCAGAGTACGTTACCAGATGAAATTTTCCAGAAGTGAAGTGGGAGGAAACGTATACATTGAAGAGGTTAATCAAACATCTGGGTCACGGCTATTCTTCATTCGTTATCCGATCCCTTGAACCTCCTCCAGTGACTTCAAAAGTACATCTGCACATCTGAGAGGCTGGATCGATATACCCAATTATTTACGGAAATATTTATCTCGTAATCGAGAAATCAGCGACCAGTTTTTCTCTGAAGAAGATGAGGAAGATGATATAGGGCATGTAAATGAGACTGAGGAACCAGACGATTCTGATCTGATATCTGAATACAGCGTAGCTTCTAATGAATCATCGGTATCTGCCATAGACAAAATGTCTTTGTTTGATGATAGTAATATGGAAGGGGAAGATCCTGATTTCGAAGGATTTCTTCAATTCAACCCTATTTCGGTTGATTCTTTTTCAAGGTTGCCTGATCTAAACAATGAGTCTTAGGAATCTACAAATAGCAAATAGGGAAAAACAGACCTATTCACCGACGGAGGTATTTCCACAGCTGTCGCCGAATTTAAACAGGATCTCACCTCCTCAGGTTCGGTTTTCTTCACCTCTGATAACCGGCAGTAACTTAAGTCCAAACCGTTTAAGTTATATAGCTGGAACTCCTTCTCCGATCGTCATTTCGACTTGTTCGTCAGAAAACAATACTAAGGATAACCTTACTTTCACAAGTTGTGGTATACCATCACCTTTTCTGGACTACCATGACATGCACACTCACGATTATCCTTCTCAATTTCAGCATGATTCTTTTTTGACGACTCCTGTTCATGGTGATCTTGATACCTCAAATATCAACTCACTTATAGAACATCCTCCTTCTGAGGATTCTTCTCGGTTGCACTCTTTCTTTAAAGACAAACCTAGTCCCAATTTAATAGGTTCAATGGATAGAGAATCCAGCCTTCTTGGACAGATAGGTTCTGCAGACCACATCCACAGTTTTCCGTCGCTGGATTTTGATAACTCTCCTATTTCTCAACTTACCGATTTCTCGGGATTTAGTTCCCTTCCCCAAATAAGGAAGTTTCCCCGCAAATTAGCCCATTGTCAAGAGTTGCACCTTCTACAGTAATTACGCAGAGTTCTACTATAATAGATGACAACTCGAGTATTCCACCCAATAGTCCCGTGGCTGAGAGTCATTCATCGATGGGAACACATGATGAGGATGTGTTGGAATATCTCCCACGATATTCTACAAGAAGCAGAGGTCCTGCAAGAGACCTACCACATATAATGATGACTCCACTGGAATACATCCGACGTCGCAGAAGAAATAGCTTATTGTAGTCTACATGTTATCCAATCTCGGATAATTTTCAAATGTGTTCATCATAAAGCAATATTGTTGGTAATCTTTGTTGAAGAGAGTAAAGAAAGATCTAAATTCAAAGAGTAAGTACGTAAGTATATATAGTACGGTCAGTCTCAGATCATCGGGTAACTCAGACACTCAGTCAGACAGTCAGTCAGTCAGTCAGTCAGTCAGTCAGTCAGTCAGTCAGTCAGTCACAAAAGGATATGAAGAAAGAACTTCAGGTGTAAGTCATATTGTTATAGGTTAGATAGGTCTAGTTTTGTTTTTCTTTGTTATGATGGCCGCGTCAAGTGAGATCCTGCTTGGTAAAGCAGGGTATTACGACAAGGTTATCAGGGTCAGTATGTAATTCTGTCATTTCAGATTGTGTAAGCAGTTCTCTTATGATGTTTTGATGAATAGAAGCAGACTACATCCAAAAATCTGAATGAATTGATTCTTTCACAACTCTTATGGCAAAAGAACTCTCTGCTTTATTGCGCAATGATTTTATATTGGAGCATGAGAAAGTGTGTATAACTTATGAGATATTATAGTAAACTACTAGGTTAAGGAGAATAATAGATATTTTAAGTTCGTACCGATTGTGAAATGTGGGGATGCGCATGAAGAGCCGAAATGCGGACAAGGATGTCAGAATGCAGAATAATTTGCATAATGAATGGACATAAGGCTTATAGCCGTTTCGTTAATTCTGATATTTTCCTTATACGCACTTTAACATTTCAAGTTTTGAGTTCTGCGCCTTATCCTAGTAAGGGTCCCAGCTATCAACTCCGCAGGCATCACTGACTACAGATTTTCTTACACTCTATCAAAACATATCAATATTATTTCCACATTTAATTTCTGTTATATATAAGATATACATGTTTACATACCCTAGGCATGTTATCATGATATAGGATAGGTATTGGATGCATCTGTATTTCATGCCTAACCATCACAGAACAATACTCAGAAATTTGTAAAAAACGTAACACACATACAGTGCAACGAGTAATATGTATATTTAAAAATTTATTATGTTGAATGGTGAATGTTATTGTTCTCATCTGCAGAGAAATATCTCAAGTTTTCTGAAAAGAGTTCCTTTCATATCAAGATCTTCAGTACCGATGCCGTAAGAAGCTTTACGTTGTCGTGATGAGGAGGCCGAGTGTGGGTGGCCTGACCTACATTAATAAGATGAGAAGAGAAATACTTCTATCCTAAGGGCGTGAGCAAAAGATACTGCGGGATAGAATGTCTCAAACTTGATGTTCAGTCAGGGCTCGACAATGATGATCGCTTTGCGTGGTGCTACTACAAGAGCTGAGAGGGCGAAAGATAAGAAATGCATCCGTGGATTCATGTGTGCTGTTAATTTGGGCGTTGACGCCACCTTAACAAATTGGAAAAGAGAGAATGAAGTTAATGCTCAGCAACGACAAAATCTGCCATCTAAGTATTGCAGCTGATGTGAAGACAGGGCAGCGGACGCGCGGACTCGATTTGCTTCCTAATTTGGACCGTGGGGTAGCGCATACCGAGTCATGACCCTATGAGATCACCGGGCGACACAATGGTGCAAATAGGTAAGGGCGAATCCGGCTGTAAAACAGTCTTAAGGCTGATCTCATAATAAGTCCTGACGATCAAAGAAATATTGTACGCTCCTTTATAGACTCCAGAAACGCTCGTCTCCGTAGAGGACACTGGGTTCAGGTTTCTAAGAACATGTTTGCTAAAATGACACACCATTATCGCGAACTCCTGAAAACATGAGAGAGCACTATGCCGTCAGGCTCACAACGCACATGAACGGGATTAGGCATATCACTATTTGTATTGTTGGCTCTTCGATAACGAAGCGTTTACGAGGTCAATTAATAGGTCCTATGAAAGAATATTCCATTAGCGGCATAGATGAAACCAGGAGTGCCGTGTGTGATGAAAAGAATGCTCTCCACGACCGAGGAAAATTACTCTGAAAGAAAGAACAAATGGACTTGCTGAACTCCCCAGTTCACGGGGAACGGAGTCCGGATTAGAGATTCATCTGAAAGCTGGAAGAGCCGGGTGGGCGTCCTTTTTAAACAATCCCGGTATAATGGAGAAAATATCAGCGATAGGAGGATTGATGTATCCACTCCCTCGCAAGATCATGCTTCATCAGATATCTGGTGCTGTTCTAGATCAAGTAGCGTCCCGAAGGAGCTTTCAAACAAGCTCCATGGAGATAGTGTTCCAGAAACAGTTCTTCAGCGCTCCAGTGAACAATCGTGATCGAAGATAGAGCCCCGATTCTTTGGAACTGCCTGTACGAAGAGGGGTGTACGGAAACCGCACAGCAGGTCATAAATACGCCTAATCTAGGCACAATGCAGAAGGTATCGTGGTGCAGGGCCTTCAATGTCTACTACTCGTACCAGTAATGAAGGGAGAGGCGGTATTTCGGCCCGCAGACTTTCCTACCTTCACTCTAATCATCGGATCTCAGGTTTGTCCAACATTTCCAAGGGGAAGACGGCTTTAAACACTCGAGTCTCAACACCTTTCCAGTTGCTCAAGCTGGATGCTGGAATAGCGAGAGGATATCCACTAACCTCAGGCCAAATGTAATAACGGACTCCCAAGAGCGTTCACCACGCCACCTTTGCAACCTCAAATCTCAAGGTTGCTTATGCCTATGATCCTCGGACTAAGTTCTTCGCGATTGTAATGATATGACGTGGCATTGGTACGTCCAAACGCGTGCAGCCTTATGAGTGCGACGAAGCGAATCTACCCGATCGGAGTACCCGCGAGGATATTCTGCGTACAAAAGTGAGCGCTTGACGACGCCAAAGAGGATAACTAAGATATCGTATTATTTTATGGTTTTTGGGTTTTTTTTTTTTTTTTTCCATGGTATCTCCATTTAAGAGATGATGTATATCAATTTATCAGAACTACTCCATAGAAGTTAATTTTCTATGCTATGGCGTCAGTAAAATTGTCTTAAGGAAAGAAGCTATACTACCTAAGATCGTTTCTATTCTACTTATTTTCATCCATTCTTAAGTGTTGGAATGGTTTCGATGCGTTGTTGTTGTGGTTGTTGTAAATAGTTCTGTGTTAGTTTAGTAGTTTTCGCTGTGTATTTTGTCTCTAAGTCAAAGTTTATTTCTTTTTCGTCTTACCTGTATAGTCACCCGCCTACCAAGCCTGCCCGTAAGGCTCTCATACCATCCTCAATTGAATCTCCTCTCGTTGTAGAAAATGGTAGGATGGGGTATTAGGCTGTGTGGGGGATAATAATGGGGAAGTACCAATCCTTATTATACATGGTGTCCACTTATTAGTTTTAGATTTTTTCTGTTCGTTTCTCAGGAATCAATATATGTTATGTATATTTATTTCAAAGCTATGAAAAGGTATTTAGTTGCATTTCTACGGTTTTGGGTTTATATTCTTGTAGTTATTGTCATGCATATGTAATCCGAATTATGTTTTTCCGCCGTATCTTCTGTTGATAATGGTTTCTATCTGTCACCAAGAAGGATACCTCAAATAGTTTATCTTATTTAGTTGTGAGATGAGAACATTTGATTTGATATATATTATATTTCTGATGTTGCCTAAGTTATATGTGTTTTTGAAAAAATCAACTGTGAATAAGTTTACTTAATAACTTGGGGAGAATAGTGAATGCTGACTAAAGCATTTTCCGAATTTATATGTGTTGATAAAATCAACCCAGTGATTGATAGAATACGGGTGTCAGTTTGTTATCATAGTTATTATATTCAGTGAAGTGCTCAACAGACTATTAAACTCTTTGTGTTGTGCACCCACCGCGGATACAGTGAACTGCGAAGTACAGCACAGTTTATTCGAAGGCTGCTAGCCTACGGAATGGAACAAGTTAAGAGCGTGGCTGCGTTAGTTGTTGGTTTCTGAGAGGTGCAATAATTGTATTAACGTATAGCTCATACACTCACACATCCTTTTACTGTGAAATTCGTTCCTGAACTCAGACTTGCACGTTCTAGGAAAAGAAAGAGGTCGCGCCTAAGAAGCCTTACGAATCGCTCGTCGAATTTGGGTAAAGATTCTAAGATTCTGGCAATACACAAATCTAATTGTAATTTACATGAAGATGAAGGACATTTAAAAGATGGTCTTCTCTATCAGGCTATTTTTAATTTCCAGTTAAATTGGAATTGATACTTCTATGGGTTCGGCGGAGTACGAGCATTCTTTCATCTGTCTTTTGTTTTCCGGTTCATTATATCTCAATTGGAATTGTGTTTTAATTTTGGGCTGAGATTGCAGAGGTACAGTCTTTTTGAGAGTTTTTAGGCTTCTGTCTAAAGTTTTTTGGTTTTAATCGTATTTAATTTTGGGCTAAAGAATTGCATATGCGTTTTATTCCCGCAGTCCAGACAGTGTTTCGTCTCATTTCATCTTTTCTTAAGAACATTGGTGATTTTAGTGCTGTACTTGTTCCTACCTCTAGTCTCACGAGGTAAGACAACGGTTTAGCAGTCGGTGAGGTGAATATATTACGACCCCAAGTACTGGGAGCAATTATCAGAGTGATTGAGTGATCGTGAGAGATGATGTTTTTTAGGAGACGGCGATCGAGACGATCGATATAATTACGTGAGAATATTTTGTGGCTGATTTATCGTCGAAGAAGATCTATGCTCGGATCGTGCAGAGGAAAAATTTAAGTAAATATTTACAAGTGAACTGATATCCACTACAGTCTCATCAATTCACCGTCTCTATGATCTCATAGGAGCCTCCGTTAAGTTTATTATAAGAGACATGCTGTTGTCGCTGTCATGTTCTGTTTTTTGACGATGACCAGGACTCACGTCAAGAGATTCCATCTGATCGTGTGACAGAATGCACGACTGGCGCCTGCACAACATACACAGCCGACGCGATGCTAGACAGAACAAAGTATGTTCCGGACACTCTCACCGCTCGAGGACACACGAGATTAGAGTATACGATGCCTTGTTCTCAGCAGTACGCCTTGGGGTTTATGTCAGCACTCTCGCCGTTCGTACTCAGATGTGAGAGTGCTGTAAGTGCTCTTAGACGTGGGAGGAAATCAACGCGTTGAGAGAGAACATGTCAATTTATTTCACTAGTTCTTAACTATGAATAAATTGGCAACTATGGCTCTGAGGGTCTGGGAAAGGTTGATTCGTATTCTCTTCATTTGTACAGTCAGATTCATGTTCGTATCAACTAAGAATTTCAGTTGCAGTAAATTTCAGGTTTTTACGAATCCATTAGCGAGAGGATTCCGTAGTCCCCGTCAACATAGATAGCTATATTAGTATAGGATATATACGTTAATGATATTAGTAATAATGATAGAGTATATTATATATTAATGGTATAGTAATATAGTATTATTTAACAATTGAAAGATACTTTAGAATCATTACTTACAGAAGATGAGACGTTGACATGAACAAAAGTGGTGTGCTAAGACAATTTAATTAGTGAGACTAGACGCGCCCAGATAATAAGGCTTATAGTAAATCGCTAGATATATAAAAGACAGATAAATAAGGGCGGAGACACCTAATATTATACGATTCTTTAATAAACGGATTAAAAACTGAAATAAAGTTATAGTATTGCAATCAAGATCGATGACTTGAAAAGACATGTGTAGCGAGCCTAGCGAGTGAGAGATTAGAAAGACTCTACAGTAAAACCAGTATATATACCAATATAATGGTACATAATCATTATACAAGTCCTCATATATTATTATATATTTTAAAAAAATATATATAAATATAGAGAAAGAGTTTAACTTCAGTCTATTTTTAATCTAGCAAAGTTCAAGTTATAAACATTCAAAAAAAAAAAAAAAAAGAGAAAGTATATTAATTAAAACTCAAAATATGAGAGTTGAGAAGAGAAGGATCACAAAACTTTCTTATAAGAGCATTGGAACTCCACAGAAGAGTTTAGAGGAAAGAAAGCAAGAGAACTTTTTATAAGCACTGAAACATTACAGAAAAGTTAAAAAGAGGAGTACAAGAACTACTCCTATGAGGAATTATTAAAGATTCAGAAGAGGATATGTTGGGGAAATTCTTGTGAATAAATAATATACAGAAATTGCCCCTTGATAAAATTTTTTTATTACAAATACTCCATTCTTATGAATACTAAATCAGTAAAGTAAAAATTTACATTTCAGAAAGCTCCATATATCATATTTTTATTATTCCGTAAGACACCATTCTGAAAAGTCGCATAGGATTAAAGCTTGCTATAAACGCATTAACTTTGATCACTTGGTGTACAGCACAAATTTAGAAGCCAGTGATATAAACTACCAATCGTGTATTGTATTTTATAATATATTCTTGATTTGCGAAGTGAACTATTTATGAACTTTCCATCGTTTAATAATTATTATAATTGTAAATTTACTATTAAAGCTCATATTTACATTAATATCTTTCCTATTTTAATATAGTGATCCCATCAATTGAATATTGTATATCAGTTAATATTTTAAGGTTGGTTTCCGCCGAAATTGGTTGGTCCTCAAGTTCCGGATTGTATTTTAAGCTTATTTGTCCTTATCTACACTTCATTCAAAGTAAGCTAGAAAATTCTATTTCAATATGTATTATAATTTTAATAGCCATAATAAAACTATTTACTAAATTAATATACTAAACTATAAATTTATGTCTAAGTTACAAATTATTTGGGATATAAGCAACAAACTAGCTTAATTAAAAAATAATCATTTTAAAATTCAATACAATTATAAAATAAAATACCAATGTTTTTTTGTAATTCAGTGCAAATTCTTTAGTATTTTCAGTATTAAGTTACTTTAAATAAAATACAAATATATATTACTGAACCATGGATTAATGAAGCTTTTTTTCAGAAATATAAAATGATAAAAGCAATGATAAAAGGAGTAGTGCTTTCTTACATTTAGTGAGGTACCAGAGAACTGGAAAATGGCTTACATTATGATCTTTAAACGAAAGGTAGTAAAGAAGATCTAGGAAATTATAAGCCAGTTAGCTTAACATTCGACCAGTTAGCAGTACCGAAGTTCCAAAAACGTTTCCTCGCCATAGGGGGGGATCTTTTTCTTATCTGTGGTTGTAAATGTTTTGGAAAAGATAACATATCACAGAAAATCATTTGAAAAATAAAGGATGGCATGTACTATCGAATGAAAATAGTAAGTTCATGAGAGATGAAAGTGAAATTATTTAATATATTTTTATACTGTTAATAACCTAATATATTCATTTTTTTAATTTTTTTTTTTAGTGTATTGTAACCTAACATTGGTAATAGTACGGAAAAGGGTAATTCATAATTATTTTCCGATAATAGTCATTTTTCGGATATCTGTGCTACCCATTATAAATATATTTTGTTCGAAAATGTAAAGAAAACTTTGACTTCTGCTATATTTACATAAAATATTTTTAAAAAATTAGATTTTTTTTAATTATGTAGGTATATAATAACTTAAATGTTTTATTTAAACTAAAGTATAAAATATTTATTCTACAATGTAAATTTTGCAATAAAAAAAATTAAAAAATTTTTTAATTATATATAGCTATATATTTAATTTTTTTTTTTTACTAATAGAATACCATAGGGCAAATGCATGGCAGGTTGGCTGTACATGCATGGCAGACCAATCACTGAAGCACTCACTGCACGTGAGTGGTGCTGTACAGTTTTATGGCACCACTCGCTTGCAGTGTGCATCTGAAGCGAGCAGTCTGACATCATCTAAATATATAGTGCATTTGCTGATATTAGTTCAATCTGTTTAAAGATTATATATATTCTGTATATATAATTTTTTATTTAAGTGTAAATGTGTGCATAAATCAAAACACATTTGGCTTTTATGTTTTAATATTGATTGTGCATTCAAACATTCTTTAGATGAAAAAGACTTGTTGTAAATGATTATCTTTCTAAAATAGTGATATCTGATAAGGATATGCCTTTTCTGTACTATTACCCAAACTAGGGATGTACCGATAGTATCGTTATCGGTAGTATCGGCCATTTCTTCGGGATTATCGGTATCGGTTAAAATGGCGATGTAACTGATACTTCTTACTTTTGGAGTGAAAAATTATGAAAATTTTAAATTCAACTAATAAATCTGTTTCCACCTCATGTAAACAATTTTCAGATTATGTTTTTTTTATTAGACTTCTTTTAAACAATAGTTTCACCGTTTCTCCAACTTTGGTTTCAACATTACGATTTGAATAGCCATTATTATAATTTATACAGATTTAACTTCCACTTTTAGTTAAGTCTATTAATTTTTATAATTTTGTAAACATTTAAATAAGGTATTGTGTGAAGTGAGTGTT
Source organism: Trachelipus rathkii (assembly GCA_015478945.1). Taxonomy (NCBI): domain Eukaryota; kingdom Metazoa; phylum Arthropoda; class Malacostraca; order Isopoda; family Trachelipodidae; genus Trachelipus; species Trachelipus rathkii. The sequence goes on from JABUQX010023707.1 coordinate 28,583, forward strand.
TTTAACTTTCTGGATATTCATATTTTAGATATTTATAAAATAGGGTTTTAGCGTTTTAAAATTTAGTTTTATTGAGGCTTTTGCATTGAAAATAATTTACCCTCATTTCTCCTCATTTCTCCTTTGGTTTGTCTCTTTGTTTCTGTCTTTTTTTTTTTTGAGTGGAGTATGTGCCTATGTAAGCATAATTCCTATAGCACGTCTCGAGAATCTCGAATCTCTTTCGATGTTCTGTGCTTAAAATCTTTCTTCTTCTATAATAATCTTGTGCTTCTTCTGCTGTTCTCCTAACATAACAGATTTTCTTCTTGCACAGTTACCTTACCTTCTCCACAGAAACTGTCATATCTTCTCATCAAAATACTGAGGTCCTCTTTGAGGATTTCAGTACTGACACTGAATGGATGGGTTCCTCCTTGCTGATTTGAGTAGCCGAATCATTCATTATTCTCAACGATCTGGAGCAACTAATTAAAGAACCTACACATTCCGGATCTCTAAACTGATTCTTAGACTACATAAACCTATATTTCTGCTGGTGCTTCTCTCTATAAGTATAAATACACCACCTTGGCTCTTATCGGTAAATCTAACCACAACCTTATATCTCTTCATTTTAATACTTTCTCTCCATCCCTATGCGGTTTTTTCGGCACTTTGATCGGGCGATTGGAGGCGTGAGTTGCTTTGAACTTTGGGTGACTTTCTCTTTTGACTCTGATTGCCCCAACTTCTGCCCGATGAGTGAGGGCTGTCAGTTAGATGGGATGACAGTTCTGAACATTATCAGCCCAAATCACTTTCTCCTCAAACCCACTTCTAGTTCAATGGTGCTGTTCAGCCATTTCAGGCTAGACAATTTTATAGATGTAGAAAAATTCTACGTTCTCTATCCTCTTGCTAATTTTCATTCAGATAGAAATCATTGCAGGGGGTACTCTTCGACCAGCAAGTGGACTTTCATTAAACGAAAGTCGCTGACCTCCTTTCAGCTCTCTGACAATCTTTCTGGCTCTACACTAAACATCTCTGCTTAGCTTCTGGGTTATGTTCTCCTCTTAATAATCTGATGGTTCTGTTCTTTCATGCTCAACTAGAAAGAACAATCTCTTCAGCCTCCTATTTCCCTCTTAACTCATCCCTGAACGATTCTGTCATTCCTCTTACTCCTCCTCCTCTCAGGTGTCCTATACCTTTACCTGTGATTACATTTGATGAATTTTGCCAGGCTCTAAAATCATTTTGTTGGAATATGGATGGACTAGGATGGCAGCCTCCCAGTTTTGAGGAACTATTGCTTCCATGCTGACCCACCTTGGGCTGGCTATATCATTCTTCACCCCATTCCTTTTTCCCTTTCAGTGTTGGGAAGGCAGCATAGCCTTGGCAAAACATTGTGAAGAAAAAGGCACATCATGACCTTTAACTATCCTTACAATACAACTTTGTTTTCTTATCTCAGGTCTTTGAAACCCTTCTCAGCTACTTCTTAGACCATCTGAATTCTAATTACCCTGTTTTCCAGTCATGAAAATACGGCTTTAAACACTCAGTCTAACGATATACTTTCAGGCGTCACTGCTCTCCATCCCCTCCTTTGGGTTCCTTCTTCTCTTTGCCCTTATAAAGCTTTCTTAAATCTAAACAATGGCTGTTCCATAGTGTGATGGGACCTTCTTCTTTTCAGTCTGTAGTGGTGTTCCCTCAGGGTTCTGTAATTATCTCCTACTGATTCTCACTCTTCATTAATACATCTGTGCCATCACTCTATCCACTCATGTAGAAGACTGACTGACCTTCAATTTCTTCAACTCATTTCAGTTTGCTTCCTCTTTTACTTCTAGAATGGTACCTCTAGTCTGTCTTTCGATTCTTCTCGCTGATCTGGATAGAATTTCAGGATGGGGTCGTCTCTCTCCCTCTCTTAGACACCTAACTTTCCTATCTCTTTCATGGTTCTCTCGTCTCTCCTGGTGACAATATAAACATCCTTGCCTTAACATAAACAAAAATGTCTTGAAACCTCCACATCTAGCGGTTGCTAAAGTGTAGCCTCAAAGAACTAGGAATTCTGTTTAGACTAGACTTCACTCTTCTCAGTTGCTGTGGTTCATCACCCTTTTATGAATTTTTAACTCTCTATCAAGGATGGTTCTGGTTTACCAATCTTATTTTGGATAGGGTAAGGAGTCAAAGGCCAAAAGACTTACAAATCCTGTTCTTTGTAGTTCACTTGACCCCTATCTTTGCGTGTGATGTTGGTACTTTATCCTCTTTTCTATAGGTACAGTGTGGCAAGTGCTCGAGGAGACCTCCACTCTCGCCACCACCACCACCTTTCTGGCCCTCGTAGCACAAAGGGTGCTGTGGCCAAACACCTGAGTTTGTGTTGATATTAGTATCTCCAGACTAGTTCGCTGCGGTGCTTCCTTCTTTCTGCCACCTCTGTTTCTGAGAAATTCTCTTCCATCTTCTGTGTTTCTCTCAATTTAATCTCCCTCACTTTAAAATCTGCGTCTGTAAGGTTCAACTTATAAAAATAAATAAATAAATAAAGGTTCTAATAAGGAGAATTTATTAAGCTAGCTGAAACCCACAAGAATGGCATCTCCGACAGTGAACCATTCTAGAATGAATTTAAATAGCATAACCGAGGAGCTTGCCCGCTTGACAAAAAAAAAAAAATTATCTTATCAGCAACCCCTGGCAACAGGACTGATAGTGACGATGGTGACTTTCAGCGATAATACCACAGATGATGTGGTCTGGATATCTTAACGATACCGGTTCAGCAGGTCTAAATACATTGACATCTCATTCACCTTCAAAGGAATCCCACCAAGGAACCTCATCGAAAAAACTGAGACAGTCATCGAGGAGCAAAAATAATTCAAATTTGCAATCTGCAACCAGAATGAAGTTAAGTAACATGAGATGCTGCTGAAAATCTTTAATCTGTAGGTGTAGTAAGCAGCGATATTTTAGTGTAGGTGAGATGTAGCTTTAAGCAAACTCAGGCTCGCCAATCTTCAGTGAAAGCAAATGTTTTGCATCACAATTTGAAAATTTTTGAATTGAGTATTGAATGATATCTAACTTTATATTAGATACTATTTTATTATGTCATGTTTAAGTAATAGCGTTTTTTTTTGTCTTTTCAGATGATTAATTGAGATCTCTTCTTTCATTTATTTTGTTCTTCTATATTGTAACTAATTAAAGGAATCTTCTTGTAAATTGTAATCATTTTAAAATATAAAAGCTAGTAGCTAAACTTTCTTTGTTAATACTCACTGGAAAATGGAAATGGAATATTTTTGAATAACACAAACATAAAGTTATTAATATTATATTTGAATTTATTATTCCTTAAAGATACTATTTTAATTTATAAAATAAATATACTTGGGCATTACCAAATATGAAATAAATGACTAAGTATTGGTTGTACAATGTACAGAATACAATCCTAGGTTGCCTAACAATTCACAAATCTACTACTCTTCTGCTGGTATTTATTATAATAATTAAAGTATCACGTTATCGGCACCTAAAAAAATAAGAGTATCGGTATCGGCCTCTTTTTAAATATTTATTTAAAACATTATATATTTTTGTACCCTTAATATATTTTTAATTTTTTTTTAGTGTATTGTAGTAAAACGTTATTAAAATGTGATTCAAAATCTTTATTTGCCAAAAGGCCTAAATTTTTATGAATTTACCTCGCCATTCTATAGTACCCCGACTTATGCAATAAAATGAAGTTTTGTTCAGTCAGAGTATAAGAAAAACCTATGGGATTTTCTAAGCTTTGTGAGGTTTAACTTTTTTCTTATAGACTTACCCATTTTTTTTTAATTTATTAGCTTCGGGGGTGACAGAGCCCGGCTTTTTTAGAGAGGGTGATTCAGTCACTCTAAATAAAAAATAATAATAAAAAAATAAAAATTTTAGCTCATTATGCCAAGCGGTAGTACTACATGAGTTTTATTTAGATCATCACTAATTCTAGAAAGTTTTATATCTCTTTAAAATGTATCAATTAAGATTTCAAATGCTGCTATTAAATTTCTTTGAGTTTTTTAACTTCATTATAAAATGAAAAATTGTGGATGGATTTCTTTAATTATTTTTCAGTGCATACGCACTTGGTGTCTTCAACTTTAAGCTAGCAAAATTTAGTCAATAATATGTTATAAGTCTGACTCATATTCAGTTCCTATATCAAAAATTGATGAAGGGTGAATCGGACAATTAATAATTTTAAATTATTTTATATTATTATTGACATTTTAAAAGTAGAACAAATTTTAAAAAAATAAATAGGTACTTACGTTTTGAAAAACAAATAAAATAAAAAAATGAAATTTATATAAAAATACAAAACTCAAAAGTGTCAAAATTTTTAGAAATGGGAGAGAGGTGGTCGGACCATCTGCTGTACATTCTGTTTATGTATCATTATTGACAATTTTATTACTTATTACGAATTTTAATATGATAATAATTTATTATATTAAGTAAAAATTAAAATATAAAATTGAATTTATACATAAAAGAGAATTTAAACAGATGGTCAGATTCACCCTCAATGACAGTCGATTCACCACTCCAGATTGGGAGTGGCAAGCGTTATTAAACTTAATAAAACTATTATTATAAGAATTACATTATTATTTTTGTGTGCTTATGACCTACTATATAGGGCCTTGATTTTCAAAAAAAAAAATTCCAAAAAGTGCATTAGGGAGAGTCAGAGTGGAGATTATACAAAGTGGTCCCAGTGCCCACCTGGCCAGCTATAACAACCATACCATATAACCATATGTATATATATATATATATATATATATATATATATATATATATATATATATATATATATATATATATATAGCGTCGGGCGGGGTGACCAGGCCCGCCTCTTAGGAGAAGGTGATTCGGTCATAATACAAAATAAAAATAATTTAAAAAAAAAAAAAAATTCGCTCATTTAATAGCCACACGGTATTTTTACAAGTTTTATTTAGATCATATTTAATTCTAGAAGGTTTTTATATTTTAAAAATGTTAGAATTAGGGTACCCCTTCAATAGAATTTCACCTTTGAAAAATGTGAGTTTTTAACCGTTATAAAATGAAAAAATTAATGGGTCGATTTTAATTTTTCAGTGGATACACTCGAGTATGTTAACTTTAAACTGGCAAAGTAAATTTTAGTCAAAACAGTATTAGTGGCAAAAAACGGGCCTAACTTTTGGTCTGATTCACCCAGCTGTAAAATTGATGGAGGTGTTAGTTATATTGTTTTTATTTTATTATTGACCTTCAAAATCCACATTCCTACATTAACTCTACTACAGTTAATCCCATGAGGTCGAAATTTAATTTTGATAAAAAAAACGAATTCAAAAAGTGTCAAAATTTTTTGAGCGGAGGAAGGTGAATAGGACTATATTTGGCTACTTTTTTTGTTTATCATTATTAAACTATTTTGTACTTAATACAATTTTAATATGATAAAGAATTATTATATCGAATCATTGAAAAAGATCCAGAGGCGCCTCACGAAAGGCAATTCAGAAATAAGATGGTCAGTCACCCTCAGCTAATTGGTCCGCTTCCACCCCTCACGGTGAGAGCTGACTCAGCATTTTCAAACTATGGCTATAATTTTGGTTTACGAGCTAGCTTCTGGGGGAGTTACTCGGAACTTAAAAATAACTTGGTCTAACGATTCTCTAATGCAGTTTTGGAATTTTTTTTTTTTTTTTGTAATCACGGCCTATAGTCGGTCATAAGCACACAAAAAAATAATGTAATTCATTATAAAGGTTTTATTCAGGTGTAATCTTTTAGGTCTTATGACCGTGGAGGGGGTGACGGTTTCCTGACCAGTGACTCTGGTCATCTGTTTAGAATTGCGTCTTTCGTGCTACAAATTCAATTTTGTATTTTAGTACACTTAATATAATAATTATTTAATCATATTAAACTTCATGTAATAGTAATAAAATGTCGGCAATGACCAAATAAAACAAATAAAGCAAGGTGGTCGATTACCCCCTCACCCTCACGGCGCTTTGAACCGTTTGTTTTATTAAAATTTCACTTTTTAAAAAATTTCACTTAATATAAGTAACTTTAATGTATTTGCATCAATTTTAGTTTCATTTCGTCTCGGGATCAAACTCTGGACACAATGATATTCATGTCTCACTCCTGCATCAATTTTAGTTTCATTTCATCCCGGGACCAAACTCTGGACACAATTTCTGGATACAATTTCATGTCTCACTGTATCCACTGAAAAAATAGTTAAATTAAAATTCATTTTTATAGCAGTTAAAAACTCACATTTTCAAAAGTGAAATTCTATAGAAGGATATTTTGTACCCCTAATTTTAACATTTTTAAAATATAAAGTCTACAAAGTAATATGGTTTCAATTAAAACTTTAGCTATGGCACTAGCTTTTCGTATTAATTAATGAAAAAAAAATTACCATTTTATTTAAGTGGACGAATCCACCCCTCTAAAGTAGATACAGATCACTTTACTTGACGCTACATTATTATTTTTGTGTGCTTATGACTGACTATAGGGCCGTGACAAAAAAATTCAAAAGTGCATTAGGCAGAGTCGTATACCAAGTTATACTTAGTTATATAGTTATGTCCCTTTACACTTGACGCACTATATATATATATATATATATATATATATATATATATATATATATATATAATAACCTTATATATATATATATATATATATCTATATATATATATATATATATATATATATATATATATATATATATATATATATATATATATATATATATATATATAATAGGAAAAGTTCTATATTTGAAACAGTTCATATTTCTGATAAAATGTAATAACCATAAAAAAAAATTTCTAAGTTCAGAAAAGTTGGAGATAGGATGATTTTTAAAGAGAGATTCTTTAGTGTAGAGCTTCTGGGTTAATGCTTAGAGCGCCACTCAAGTGTAAAATCTGTAACTTTCTGAACAGGAATTTTGAACTTTAATTTTTCCTATGAAATGATTCAAATATAGAACAATACCATATATATATATATATATATATATATATATATATATAATATATAAATAAAAATATATATCATATAGAAATATATATATAATATATTAGTAATAATATATATAATATAATATATAATATATATATATATATATATATATATATATATAACTAATATATATATATATATATATATAATAAGGTTATGATAAACTTGGTTAAGGTAGACCTAGTTACTAATATAGGTAATGAAACTTATGCACATGACCTTAGCAATGAGTCCTAAATGAATTTAAACAAAAAAAAAAAAGGTAATAGTAACACAGAGGGGTGTCACCCCCGATTTTTATAAAAATCATAGGATATAGGCTACTCTAAAAAAATAATAATGAAGAATAGTAAAAATGAAAATCAGCAGTCTCTTTAGGAAAAAAGTTACAGCCTCTCAAAGTTTAAATTTCCTATACCCATAGGCTTTCTTATAAAACCAATTATTTAACACTCATGTGTTTAAAACATCCTAGTTCAGTTTTGATAGGAATTTGCTAAGAGTATACTAGATTTTCTCTGTATACCTAACAAAATATCATAACCTGAACTAGAGGGCCTGAAATAAGACCTAACCTTGATGGTGAAATGAAAAGTCTGTGGGGTTTTAACAACTTTGAAGGCTATAACTTTTCTAAAGGTGCCAATTTTCATTTTCAAAATTCTTTAGTATTTTTTTAGAGTATATCCTGTGACTTTTATAAAAATTGAGGGTGAAGCCCCTCAACTTTGTTCTCACAAAAATTCTGGGTAGATTAAACATTCAAATTTATATATGGGAGATTTGGCACCACTGATGTACTTTATGGGGCGAAAGATATAAAATATTTTATTGGAAAGTATCAAAATTTTTAATCTGTTGAACTGGACTATTACCTATACCAGTGGTTCTCAAACTGTGTGACGCGTCACCTTTGGGTGACGCAGCTTCCCCTCAGGGGTGACGCGAAAGATTTGAACATTTTCATAATTGTATTTCAGTTCAGTCTTCATTTAAAAATTTTAATCGATTTTGAATTTTGAATTAGTGAATGTAGTTAATTTTATAAAAACTCGGCCTTTGAAGGCAAGGTTTTTCAAAAAATTATGTGATGAGATGGGATCTGAGCATTCGTCTTTATTGTACTTCAGCACTTCGCGATGGCTCTCTCGTGGTAACGTATTGGATCGAACGTATGAACTGCGACAGGAAATTTATATTTTCCTTAAAGAGGAAGACCACAAATATGCCGATTATTTTGTTAACGAAGATTTTCTGCTAAAGCTAGCATACTTATGTGATATTTTTAAAAAGCTGAATGCTCTGAATCTCTCCCTGCAGGGAAGATACATGCACATTTTGAAAGGGATTGAGAAAATTTCGGCTTTCATAAAAAAAGATAAAATTATGGAAAATAAAAATGAATGAAGATGGAGGCAAAGAATGTTTTCCAATATTGCAAAACTTTTTGACCTCAAATAGGATTGATTTCTCTCGTGATATGAAATCCATTTTTGAAGAATACTTATCACAGCTTTTGGCCTGGTTTGAGAAATATTTTTAAAACAATCATACGGATAAATTTTCATGGATTCAGGATCCATTTAATGTTGCTGCTCCATCTGACTTTACCATTACGGAAAAAGAGAATCTAATTGAACTGTCTTGCGAAATACTAGATTTAAAAAATAAAAATTTAGTGTCTTGGATAACAGAGCTGGATGTGATAAATAAGATATCTTCTATTGGTAAACTAAAAAAAAACCATTCCACATTGCGACTTCTGTATGCCAAGCTGGATTTTAAATTTCAATAAGCTGGAACAAAACCCTAAATATCGATCAAAATCAATGTAGAAAAGAAAGCGAAATGAAGGGCTGTATCCAATCACAATTCCAGATTTTGAAAATGTGTAAGCGATCAATAGGCTCTTACATCACACTAATTACAAATTAAAAATATATTTTATTTATTTATTAAATATATATATATATATATATATATATATATATATATATATATATATATATATATATATATATATATATATATATATATATATATTTTACTATATATTAATATTAATCCATGAAGGCTTTTTGGCATGCTGTTATCATGCAATATTATTATAATTTAATAGTTATAATAAACCCTATTTTATAAATTGTAAAACGTCTTTTGAGAATCTAACATGGGGTGACTTCGGCAAACTTGAATTAGTCAAGGGAGCCGCGATGAAAAAGTGGTAATTGTACAGAGGGTTGTCACCCCCGATTTTCATGAAAATCACAGGACATACTCTAGAAAAATAATAATAATGAGGAATAGTGAAAACGAAAATAAATTAAACTCTCCTTGGGAAAAAAGTTCCGGAGGCTCTCAAAGTTTAGCAAAGACCACTGGGATTGTTGTTAAAAAAAAAAAAATTATTTTTTGAAAATCTAGGATATACTCTAAAAAATAATAATGAGGAATAGTGAACGAAAATCGGCAGTCTCTTTAGGAAAGAAAGTTTCTCAAAGTTTAAATTTTCCCATAGACTTTCTTATAATAAAAATTAGTGGGCTGGTACTGATAGTTGTCAAATTCACCATGGAGATTTTCTCTGTAGTAATACCTAATAAAACTTATCATAACCTGACTTAGAGGGCCTGAAATGAGACCTAACCTGAATCGATCAATATTGAAATTCTATGGGATTTTTAATAACTTTGAGAGGCTATGTTCCCTTTCTAAAAGGCGATGACCTAGTTTCCATATTATCATCCTGTGATATTCTTCTAAAATCGGGGGTGACAACCCTCTGGGTAACAATTACCGAAAAAGTTTGAGAACCACTGACCTATATAATTACTGCAACATGTTTTATTTATCCTACCACCATTGGTTACATCTCTATAATCAATAATTACCCATTTCAAGATTTATCCCATCACCCCTAACGTTACCTAGTTTTTGATAGACGAGTCTCCAAACTGGCACTGAAAAGCTAAACACCTTTACGACTACACTCAGTGAACATGGTCTCTAAAAAATTATCTCCACAAAATCCAAAAAAAACTAAAATTTTCTGGTGTATAACTTCCTAACCTTTTCATATCCAACAAAATATCAATCCTAAATTACTCTTCATTTTTACTTACTTGATATTTGGTTAGTAGAGTTTTTTCTAGTCCAATAAGTTTTCAACTTCTAGGTCAAGAGATCTTCACAGTAAGCCTATCAACTGCAGACAATTCACTAAAGATTTTAGAAGTTAATTAAATTAAAACTTAATTACAGCAAACTCTTAATACCTTTTCTTATTAAACCTTAGGCTAATCCAAACTTTTAAGAGGTTAACGGCTTAATGTACACCTAGCCTACATATAAAACAAAATACATTCTTGGGTATAGGGCAGGCTAGAAATGCAAAAAAAAAACTATCGATTATTGGAACTATCGATAGTTATTTCGATTATTATCGATACATCGATAGAATATTTAAGCCGTTTTCGATTTAGCATTTTTGCTTACGAAATTTAGGAAAATGCTCATGTTGCGTTCCATTTTGTCAAATTCAGCACAAATTTAGAAAAATGCTCACCAAAAGTAAGGAATTTTCTAAATTCTGTAAGATTGCTCTTTCCCTTGCTTACCGAATTTAAGGAAAATACTTATGAACAAATGTAAACAAACAAGATGGCGGCGTAGTAGAGTCGTTTGATTTGATAGAATCGTTTCATTCATGAGAGTGAACTACTAATTTATTCTAAATAGAAAAACTCCATCACAATGGTTGATCAATTATTTGTAATAAAAACCATTTGTTAATTTTTTTATTTCGGTTTATTCCAAAACCACGTGCTCCATCAAAACACTGATCAAAAATTTTTGTAAACAAACGTTCGATTATGCCCGAAATTCGTGCAAACTGGATTCGCCATTTTATAGAGCGTAAGCACTATTACAAAATCGAAAGCAACTTTACTTTACGATAATAGATGGTTATCCAATTATTAACAATTTTGTTGATGATAGTGTTTCTGCTGGCACTTCGTAACTTGAGTCCCGCATGGCTGATGTAAACTTATATCTGGCTGAAGGCTGTGATTACCTATTATAGCCATTACACTCCTGTAGAAGTAATCAATGCAGCGATGTACAAGGTAATTTTACAATATTACGTAATTTCAAACGAACGAAAATTACGGTTGTCAAGAATTCTTTTGTTTGGTACTCATGATGCACCATAGCGACTTTTGTAACGCACGCCGCTGATATCGTCTTGCTATTTTTTAATTTTATATTATTCAGACGCTGAATTTACCATTTTTATGGTAAAACATTTATTACCAGTCTATGTGGTAAGTTAGTGAAATGATAAAAATAATGTTTTTTCTTGCAAATATATGGTGTTGTATGAAGCCGTGATTTACTTGCAACCTTCATAACTCTACCTACCCAGAAAAACGACATTGATTACCTTAGGAGTGACAAGAGGCTTACTGTAGTAGGCCCAGGATACTCATTCTTCAAGTATTAGTGAGATTTTCAGATCTCAAGTTCCACGCCAAATCTTCCAAGACGATCAATTTTTCGCCGATACTGCTATTTTCTGTAAGTATGTATTATTATTATTATTATTATTATTATTATTATTATTATTATTATTATTATTATTATTATTATTATTATTATTATTATTATTATTATTATTATTATTATCATTATTATTATTATTATTGTGTGTGTGTGTGTGTGTGTGTGTGTGTGTTATTATTATTATTATTATTATTATTATTATTATTATTATCATTATTATTATTATTAACTTATTAAGGCGTTTTCGTTTATGTATTTGTGCTAATGCTCGATAAAAATGCTAATCCAGTTTAGCACGAATTTTTTCGGGCATAATCGAACGATTGTTTACAAAATTTTGATCAGCTGTTCGGATGGGCACGTGGTTTGGAATAAACAAAAATAAAAAACAAATGATTTTTATTACAAATAATTGATCAACTATTGTGAGTTTACCGATATGGAAGAAATTAGATTTAAAGCTAATTTCATGAATGAAACATTCAACAAATCAACGAACTACTACGCCGCAATCTTATATTTACATTTTTTCGTTAGGATTTTCCTAAAATTCGGTAAGCACGGGAAAGCGCAACCTAACAGAATTTAGGAAATTACTAACGTTTGGTTAGCATTTTACTTTGTTTGTGCTTTCAAATTGACATAAACAGACGCAACTTTAGCATTTTCCTAAATTTCGTTAGCAAAGTGCAAAAACAGAAACGCCTTTATTATTATTATTATTATTATTATTATTATTATTATTATTATTATTATTATTATTATTATTGTGTGTGTGTGTGTGTGTGTGTGTGT